>CM057380.1:62847500-63050000 GCA_030015415.1 Cynopterus sphinx | reverse complement strand
CATGCTGCAAACTGAGGCTGGCCTCCACCAAGAACAAAGCCTGAGGCCACTCAGCAAAAAGCACAGTGCACTGTGAGGACTGCCGCTGTCTTCTGACTGCCTATCAGGCACCACTCACTGAAAGAGCCTCGGGCAGCTTAGGAGTTGAGTGAGGTGATGTCTCAGGAAGTCACCAGGGTAGGGCAAGTAGTGTTCACCAGGTTAATGCAGATTCAGAATCAGTGCCAGTACCAATCCTGGGGCCACTCGGGAGGAGACACAGGATACACCTAGGTCAGCTGCCACTTGCCTGGTCCCTATGGACTTTGGAGAATTTTTAAGATAGACTGCAGTATGGACTGAGTTTGGTATCTGCCACTGAAAGAGCCTCCAGTTGTGTGTGGGCCAAAGCTGGCTGCATGCTGCTGAAAGAGACTCTGGCGGTACACAAGTTGGATAGAGCACTGTCTCAGGAAGTCATCAGGATGGGGTTAGTGGTGTTCACCAAGCTAATGGAGATTTAGATTTGTTTATGTGGGGCCAAGGCTTAGCACAGGAAAGATGGCGCCCACTTGTCAGCTTCATGGAAGGAGGGCTCAACACAGGGACAATTGCAGCTGTCTCTCCAGCCCTTGCCCCGAAGCCACACAACTCAGTTTCTCTCTGTATGTCTCTGATGCTAACCTCCATCCTACCTAAGCTGCTATCCTTTTGTCTGAGGCCAGGGTGAGTGCCTGGGAGCAAGTGATTCTGTGGGCAGGCCCTTTAAGGGATGGCTGGATTTCCAGCCACCCTCTGTCTCACCCAGACAATGGGAATCTATGTTTTGGGAGCTTCTTTTCCCAGCACTGGTGCTATGGACTGAGGAGACAGTGTGGGGCTGGGATCCCTTGCTCCTCAGTGTTGACCTCTGTAGCTGAGATATCCCTCCCAATTCTCCACTGTCACACATGGGTGTGCTGCCAGCCCATTTCTATTTTTGTAGACTCAACATGGCTTAGTTATAGGGCTTTTTTTTTCAGTTAGTATTCAGATCATTCTCCAGGTTGATTATTGTATAATTTAGTTATAATTTTGATGTGGTTATAGGAGGAGGCCAGAAAAGCATTTACCTACTCTGCCATTTGACCAGTACTCTCATTTATCTCTTTAATAATTTTCTTTCATTCATTCTGGCAGAATATTTTGTGCCTCAAGATATGGCAAGCATGATAAAGAAAATAGATGGACCTACCTTTTACATCAATATAATGTGGCTGGAAAACTAGGTTATAGGACTCTGTAACTGGTATAGTTCATCTAGTTTACCTTGGCTATATTTTAAGATTCCAAAAAAGAAAAAAATAACTCAAAAATGTGAAGTGATTAGAAAGACACATATCATGTGATTTTACTTATACGTAGAATCAGAAAAAACAAAATAAATGACTAAACAAAACAGAAACAAACTCATAGATGCAGAATGCTTACCATGTGGGAGAGATGGGAGATTAGGTGAAAAAGATGGGAGGTTTTAGAAGTACAAATTAGCAGTTACAAAATAGTCACAGAAATGTAAAGTACTGCATAGGGAATATAGTCAATAATATTGTACTAACTGTTGTATGATGCCAGGGTTTACTAGACTTATCGAGGGAATCATAATTCTGTATATATTGAATGTCAGCTGTAATAAAAAATAAAAATAAAAATTTAAATAATAAAAAAAGAAATGTGAATTGACTAGTTTAAGGTCAAATGCTGGTAAATTCAAAAGTAGTGTCTTAGTGCATTTGGGCTATTACAACAAAATACCAGAGACTGGGTGGCTTGTAAATACAAATTTATTTCTCACAGTCTTGGAGGCTGGAAATCTGAGATCAGGGCATTGGTATGGTTGGACGAGGGTCGTCTTCTGGGTCAACGACTTTTTGTTATATCCTCAGTTGATGGAAGAGGAAAGGGGGTTCTCTAGCGCCTCTTTTATAAAATAAGTAACTCTATTTATGAGGACTCTGCCCTCAAGGCTTAATTATCTCCTAAATTTGTACCTCCTAATATCATTAGGATTTCAACATTTGAATTTATGGGGAGATACAAACATTTAGACTTATGACAAGTAGGAAGTGGAACCCATGTCTTTTGACTATTGTTGCAATGTCTTTATGTCTTACTATGTTTGCTTTTCCCCCTATGTTGAAAACATTGAAAATATCTTCTATAGTACATTAAAAACCAGGTGTGGAAGCAAGGGATACAATAAGTGTGGTAATTTAGTTGGCAGACAGATTTAGCAAAACTTGCTAAAATTATTATATTTTATATTAAATGGGCAGATTTTTAGATTGAGATTGAGTTAATTAACCACAAACTGACTCAAGCTATTGCTATACAGATCACATTAGTCAAATGATGGTAGTCCTTTAGAAAAATAAGATGCTGATCATTTGCACACAAAAATCATAATTATTATCACAATTCAAAATATAAAAAATTCAGAAAATTTTGACTATATTAAATTGTTTTAAGTATTATTTATAACTTGGCAATAGCAAAATCTTCAGTGTCTCATTATAGCATTATGAAATATTTTCTTTTATAGGCAGTTTCAATACATATATCAACACTGCATGATTGCAAATATTTAGATATAGAGAAAATCCCTACAAAGCCAACAATTATGTTTTAAAACCATGTCTCTCTTACTGCTCTTAAATGAATAATAAATGTTTAATTGCAACTTACACAAAATGACTCTGTTGAAAGCAGCATGTAATCAAAGTACTAAAATGCTTCTTCTCTTGTAATGCACGGTGGTGCCTCAAATTACAGATCCTCTGAGAATAAAGTTTGTCTTGGAATCTGGCCACACCAGTGTTGAGTTGGAAATAGTGATAGATGAAAAGGAGTATGCAGCAGAATAATTTTAAATATATATATATTTTTTCATGTGGGAGTGCCAGATTTTGAGAAAACCTAAGAGAAGAACTATATTACTCTCCACTTTCATTTTAAGATTCTGTTATCTAGAAATGAAGGAGCTAACTGCCTATAACCTTGGCTGTTGACAACTATAGATTCTGTGATACTGAGTAAGAATCAACTCAGAACAGAAAAGAATATGTCCAAGGCAAGTCAATTATTGTCAACTCCATTGAAGGGGAATAAATAATAACAGATACCTTTTTTGAGCATGTTCTCTGTGTCAAGCACTATGAGATAAGGTTGTTTATTATTCCCATCAACTTATGTGGATATAATTATCTTTTATTTTTTTGTAAAGTCAGAATAATTAAAAAAAATTATTCAGGGATTAAAAAAATTGTCCAAGCCCACAAAACTATGAAATAAGTAAGCTCAGAATCCATTTTAGGTCTGTATGGTTTAAGAACTCTTGCTTTTTCTTCTATACTGTGGACTACATGGATTGAGATCCAGAATATATTATTAAGCTACCATGTTATTTTTACTCTTAGTAATTCAATGAAACTTAGTGGTATCATTGGAATGTAATCTTTTATTATGATTTATTTTGTCTCTTTCATATAGTACATTATAGTAAATATTTCACTTGTCTTTCTCCCTTGAAGTTCAGTTTGATTGACCATTGAGATGGCTGTAACTTTTCCCCAAGACCAAAGACTTTGGTAACTTAGGTACAATTCTTTACGTCTTATGCACCTTAGAGAGGAAAAATAATTTTCTTGTCCTCAGATACTTTAAAACTGCTTTTATACTTAAAAATGGAAGCCTTGAGACCTTTTCTGTTTTCAGGTGTGTTGTACAAAGTGAGAAACCTCTGGTCATTCCTTCCATGCTCATAAATTAATGCCTTATCATTACTCATCTTTTTCCTCATCTGATTCTCCTAGGTGTTTTCTAACAGCGATAAATTCACTTTATCACATGCTATTCAACATCCTTTAGTTATGCCTACCTCATGGGATTCATAATCAGAACTCCATTTTTACTGTATAAAGTTAAGAAAAAGTTACCCAGAAATCCCACACACATAGCTAGCAGGATCATAGATAATTTCTGTGTGCTGACAGGGGTCAAACAAGCACAGGAAACCCAGAAGTAACCCTGCAATTAGAGAAAGGACCTTAACACACTAAAATCACTGGGATTTAGATAATGACTAAATGGCCACATCTTAAGGTCTGTTAAGAAATAGAAAAGAAGTTGATCTTGTCAAAAAGAGCAAGATCTTGTCACTTCCAAAAAAAAAATTTGAGATGAAATAATGTCAGTAATGTGGAGCTACTGAAAGTAAGAGGCTATTCTCACCTGCCTGACTCCTTATTTTATATTGTTCTGTAACTAAACTGCAGGTCAGGATATCTGGAGGCAGTGTGGGCTAATGAAAAGAGCTGTTGCCTTGAAGTCTGAAGTGAAGGACTTCAGCTCTACTATGTATTTAACTTTTCTAAGAAAATACCTTATCTTCTTGGAGCCCCCATTTACATAGCTGTAAAATAGAGACAATAAAACCAGCCTTAACTACTTCATAGGCATTTGTAATGATTAAAATGAGGTAACACATGGGAAAGCACTTTGTTAATTTTAAGATGTTAGCAGGACAGGCAGCATGAGTTGTGGGGCTTAGTAAAATTAAAATGTGGGGTCTCTTGTTCAGAAGCTACTAAGAATTTCAAGTTGATGATAGCAGAGCATTAAACCAAACACAGCATTCTTGTCAGCATGGGGCCCTATGCGACTAAATTGCATGCCCACAAAGTCATCCCTGAGTATTAATTAGTATTATAGGCTGCACTTCTTTTTCCATTTGTCCTAGTGCTGCTATAAAAATCGAAAGAGTAATCACTCTCATTTATCTATGTAGCAAGACTGCTTTTTCTTTCTAATGTCCTGCTTACAATGCATTTCCCTTTAAAAGTTAAGTATTTAGGAATGATACAAGTAAATAGGTAAGTTAGACTTAGTTAAACTAATACTATTATTACTACACGTCCGGTACAGTAGGGGTTAAATAAACTTGATCCTGTCAGAACTTCTCCAATGATAGTTAATCATTGTTAATGATTAAGTCTTTCCATAGGGAACTGGATTATGAGTTTTCACTCTGCAGCTTCTAGAACACAGCCTACTCTTCAGCTGGGGACTTCTTGTACTTCTCTCCAGCAGACCAGCTGCCACGTTAGGGGAGAATGTGGTAGTTGCCTGAGAAAGTTCAGTTCAGCCTTCTCTCCAAGGATATTTGATCTTTCTGAAGGGAAATCATCAGTTGTATATTTGGGCCCAGAGCTGTCAAGAGTACTAATAAAGTCTCTGGAAAGTTGTGGTATAGACACAGAGGAGATAAACAAAAAGTGGAAAAAAAAAATCCAATAAGTTGATTCCCTTATGGGATGCCACAGAATTTTCTCCTATGAAATGGCTTTCTACTCTACTTTTAAATATAATTTCATAACCTTCTTCTTGGTCAGGAAGTTTTTTTCTTGCCACTTAGAAAAAACATTTATTTATAACTTTATTCCATTGCATGAGCTTAACATCTCTTGCATTTCTACTTACTGTATTTTCTTTCTTCGTGTTTTATATCCCAAATATTTACAGACTCCTTTGGTCCTCAGTAAAAATGCAGACCAGCTGTATAAATCTGAAGTGTGGTTTTTTTCCTCCATTAATAAATCCTGCCATAATTATAACCGTTGCTCATCTTGGAACACCCAGTCTTCTGTCACCTGCTCTATTTTGCTGAACTGGTCCAAAGAGAATGACACTTCTAGTTCTTCAGTTCTAGAGATCTGTGTCTCTGAGTATTACTTTGAAACTGCCCCTAAATAATTTTGGCCATTTTTTTTCCTGTTAAGTTTACTGCTGTGAAATAGTATACTTATTGGGTACAAAGCAGATTAGCTAGAAGAAATTGGTCAGCAGTTCTCAAGTTATAAAGTTCAAAAAAACAAACAAAAACCCACATATCAAATTTTATAGTTTAGTTAGGGGATGAATTTCATCAGTCTCTCAATTTGCTTAGCCAGCTGCTCTGAGGCAAGGTCTCTGTGGGTATGGAAGCTGTGAAGATGCCTTGCTTGAATCTCCCTTCAAGAAGGAACTTATTTACTAAGCTGTGAGATAAGCAGTTACCTAACAATATCCAACTATTGCACCTTTGAGACCTGCCATGGCATTCAGGCCAAGGTCGCTATCTTTCCAGGTGGCTCTCATCACATCACTGAGCATGGTAGAGGTACCAGTGTTTGGCCATTTATGCCTAGTGTGGAACAACTCTACTGGGTGATCTTGACTCCAGAGCACCCTATGGAGTTGGCTTAGGCTTTGTGAGAACTGTATCACAACCCTGAGGTGCACCTGGCCCAATCCTACTTCCTTCCCTTTTTCTTCTCACAGGTGTCAGATCTTCTAAGTGGTCTGAAGACTTTTCCTATTCAATCTCAATTTATCTTTCATGAGCATAATCACAAAATAGTTCACTTAATTTTGAACAGACACAAGGAGGGATTCTATGATTGACTCAATATAGACTTCATCTAGCTACCTACTGTGGTAAAACTCATCTCGGTGATCCCCTCCCCAAGACTTGTGAGATCAATTATCTCAAACTGGCTTTTTAAACCACCTCTTACCTTAAAGCACCGAAGTGAGAGGCATAAGAATCTGGCTTCCTCAGCAGTCTTCAGGTGACACCACCAAGACATAGGGAATTAATTCTGTATTATGTGAACATTGACTATTCAGGGAGCAGGAACTAGGAAGGAAAAAGCAAAAAATCAAAAAAAGGATAAAATAAATAACAAAAAACAAAACAAAACAAAACAAACAAACAAACAAAATAAAATCACTTCCTTATTCCTTTTTTTGGACTGTTGGGAAACTCGCTGGTCCTGCACACCTTTCTAAAGCCATCCAAGGGGCCTGGGCAATCAGTGGACCATGCTACAAAGCTCTGGCCAGTTTAGTATTATACTCCCTTATGTGTTCTCTTTTTTCCTTTAGTGCCTTTTTTTGTATCTCTGATCTTTCTAATAAAATGTTAGCAATAAGATTTTGACTTTGTCCAAGGAAATTGGGCTGAGACAGGGAGCATTGAATAGTTACTATTATTATTATTTTACCTATCTGAGACTCAACAAATTACTATTTTTCAAACCATCTTTTTATGCAGCCCAGCATAACCTCTATGTGTTATAAAAGAGAAAAACATTCATAATATTTTAGAGACATGCTAGCAATTCTAGCGGAGAAGGATTCAAAGACATATGCTACTGACTATGTTTGTATAACTGATTCTCAATCATTTATAGGATATTGTAGGCATAGAATATTTTACTGTAGTTTATAATGTGTTAGTGGATTTTGATAGTCATTTTTATTAATAGATTTTCTATTTCTATTCCATCCACATGTATATATCGAAAATGGAAAGTCTTCAATGCTCTAGTGCAGAGTTTAAACATTTTCTGTGGACATTTGGGATCACAGGAGGTTGTAGAGTAATGAAGTGACATGATCAGAATACAGCTTTATGGAGATTTGTCTGGAGGTATATGGGACACAAAAGGGAAGAGAGGATGCCACAGGTGAAAGACTGTGGACAGCTGGACATTAGCAGTAGAACATATCCCTATAGAGAGGGGGAGGATCCCAAATAATTCTCTAATGTGGAGGTAAGAAAGAGGAGTAAAGCTGAAAGAATTCGGTGAGTGTACCCCAAGGAGTCATTGTAACTGTACAAATCTCCACACTTCACTCCTTATTGGTGAGTTGAAGACAACCGTGTATTTATTTGAACATTTATTAAACACCTGCCATGAGATCATGCAAAAAATTTTATATGTATAATTACATTTAGCCCTCTTAACAGTCTGTAAAGTGTACATTCTTACTCCTTTAGATGAGGAAGGTCATACTCAATGTGTTAAGTGCTAAATTTTGCAGACCTCCTATCTGTCCAAGACAACTTAACCCGGAGTTTTCTGACTCTAAAGCCTGTGCTGTCTATCTCACACCTCACTGCCTGTCACACACACTGTCCTGCATGGTTCAAGACCCCGTAAATGATAGAGACACTAGAGGGCCATACAAGGCAGTTTGTAATCAAGATAAGAGGAGGCTAAAGATTTTCTGCTACCTTCTCTCTTTTTTTTTCTTACAGATATTAAGTAACATCTACCTTTGACATGCCCCAAATAGGTTATCATCCAGAGCCTCTATGAAGACTGACAGTATATTGATGGCATCATTTTATGCTTCAGAACTAAGATATCTGTGCAACCCTGGTCTAAAACATAAGAAGAAAATATTTCAGCCACAATATATAGTTTTCAGATGTAAATCTAATCCCTTATCATGTTATATTTGCTATCTTTTATCTTGGCAATATTTTTGCAGTTAGTTTATAGAAGAGCCTTAGCCACTTCTCTTTCTGCAGCACATAGCTATTGCTGTGTATGGCACTCACGCTGTCTTTAGCTATCATGTGACTGTCAAACTTAGGAATTATTCTAAGGATGAGTAAAATTGTTTGTAGGCCTGCCAGTGCAGCTGCAAGGGAGTTGAAGCAATTTCCTACAGCATTATACTAAATGCTGTCTTTTACAAAAGTAAGCAAAGAGTTAATAGAATTAAACTGGGTTCTTTATTCTGTCAGAAAAATGATCATAATTCTATAAAATAACCTATTCAGGCTGATACTAGCATGTTATTCCATAATGTGCAGGAGCTCATGCTTTCAAAAGAGTGAGAAGGAAATGCCTCTTGGAGAAGGAGCCAAATTATCTGAACCTTTGCTGGAATTCATTACAAGCTTTCCTCTCGTTCTTGGCTTTAACAATTTGCTACATTATTATTTAATCACATTGCAGATTCATCTTACTCTAAGTAAACCATAAAGATAAGTTGCAAAAGTAATTAGAGATGATTCCTTATTTTGCATAAATGTTCTCTACACAATGACTTTAAAGAGTTTATTGAAAGTAGAATTTTTTTTGTAAAGACATCTGCTTTGATATATACTTCTGGGAATACTGGCCATCCTTGACATACCAATGATATATGAATATAAATTGGTATCCATAGCTTCAGGAGCCACCAGTACCAAACTAGGCAGGAGCCCTGCTCACTCCTGTCTCTGATGCTGGATTCTGTAATGAATATTTGTCATCCCTACAAACTGTTATCCCCTTATAGAACTCAGTTGTCTCTGTGTGTGTGTATGTGCTTGTAGAGAGTCTGTCTTTCTGCTTTACTAGAATATAAGCTTATTAGTGTAGGGTCTATGAATGGTATCCCCGGGAGCAGCAAGTCCCCAACCTTTTTAGCACCAGGGATTGTGCTCGTATGAGACCCTAATGCCTGATGATCTGAGGTTGAGCTGAGGTGGTGATGCTACTGCTGGTGATTGGATACAAATTCTGATGAAGTTTCACTTTCTTGCGCACTGCTCACCTCCTGCTCTGTGGCCTGGTTCCTGACAGGTACCAGTCTGTGGCTCAGGGGTTGAGGACCCTCACCCTAGAAGTTAGTTCAGTACTGGCACATGCAAGATATTCAGTAGAGGTCTGTTAAATTTATTAGTTTTTTTTTTTAAGTAATTTTGTCATTATTTAATTTATCTAACATGTATTGAATGCCTTCTACAAGATAGTCACTGGTCTAGGCATTGAAGTTAAATGAGATGTTAAATATGTGAATGTTTGTAGGTATAGATTTTCTACAGCTCCAGATCCAGGTGCCTCTGAAGAATCTGTAACATTAATCTCAAAGGGTCCAGTATAGAAACATCTGGTAGTTCAAGTCACCAATGGTGCTGTGATCACTATTATTCTATGGGTAAGGGAATCTTTTTTTCTGGTGCCCGTGTGGATAGTCTTTGGATTAAAAGGTTAAATGTATTCCTTGAATCTAATTTTAAAATACAAATTAGTCTTATTTAGAAATAACACTTAAAATTATACTTAAATATTTTCAGTTTATAGTAGCAGGTTAAGTTAGCAAAGTATGACTCTTCAGAGAGTCCCAGGTATGACACAGGAAGACTAGGCAGAGACACAGAAGCCAGAGGTGGGGTGCACAACCTGTGAAAGAGGTTTGAGGGGATCTGGCAGAGCATCCAGAATGTGCACTATACCAGGGCTCTTGGTATTATCACAGACATGGTATGGCAGGGGGTGAGGGGAAAATAAACTTATTTCTATTCTTAAGATAGGGGCCCAGAGAAGTTTAATTTAGTTCTTAAATGGTACATGTTTTTATTCTGATACCCAAAAACATATTTGCTAGACTCATTGCTAGAACTCAACCGATTCATAAAATAGAGGCTGTTTGTTTTTTTATTTTGTAAAGTGAGGCTCACCTGTAACAGTTTACGTGTTTATAGTAGGTTTTTTTTTTTTTTTTTTTTTAGTAACTAGGATACTAAGAGCTCCTTTCTTTCTTCCTCAACGTACCTGCCTAGAGTTAGGACTTCATTGCCTAACGGTGATATATAGAACTAGATTTTCTCTTCTTTACCTCATTCTAATGGTGTTGGGTGAAATTTACCTTTGAGTAGCAGGATCAAAACAACTGAACAACTTTATTCAGTAAAAAATTCAGGCAGAGGATAGTTTGGTATAGAGAGATAAGCCCTTGTCATGCAGGGTATATATTCTGTGAGAGCAGGAACAGAATAGCAGAAGCGTTAATCTGTAAACACCAGTGTATGAGCATTCATCATAGCAGAAGCCACTATGGTGACAATTAGTGGTAAACAAATTGTGTTTAACTGGAAAAAGCATGCAATTTAGTATTTATGAGATAAAAGCAACTCTTCCCTGTTAAACTAAAGAATGTTGTTAAATATGGAATTCCTTTGAGGTTTTCACCAGGTTTATTAATGTGGTCAACACACCTGCCTTCTCTATTTATTATCATTAGATATTATGCATGAGTGAAAAAAAGTGGAAGGCTCAGTCTGTGTCCCTAAGAAACCCAAAGTATAGGTGCGGACACTTGTGTACTGCATGGACCTGCAAAACTAATTGCCCTCAGTTGTTTGGCGGATCCCAGCTCTGTGCCAGGCATTGTACTAGATGTTTTGTTTTCCTGATCTAATCTCATCATTACCTCAGCATTGCAAAGTAGGAAATATCATTGTCATTTTTAAAACGGGAAAACTGCGGCTCAGAGAGACAAAATAATTTGGTTACAATGATCCAACTTGTTAGTGTTTGATTAGGATTCAAATCTGAACAAAGATTATTTTTACTAAACTAAGCTGCTTATTAAGAATAGTGTCAAAAAGTTTAAAATCTATATTGATCTGAGACTGGAACAAGCATGCAAAGACTGTCAGAAATGCCATTTAAAAAGCTGCACCTGAGGCAAAAGATCAATGTTTGACTAGGGCCGTCATTACAGTATTGATGAGTAATATGGAGAAGCAGACACCCTCAACTTTTGTTTTGTTTTTGTCTTCTCTGTCAAATAGAATAATTTTCAAACCATGGGAGAGTAAAACAGAATTGGTTATAAGGGAATTTAGATTTATATGGGTGAAAATATTATGAGGTAGCACCTAATAGATTTCAGTGAGCTCAGGTGTCCTACAAGAAGAAGCACGCCCTTGAAGATTAGGACAACCTCAGACAGATCAATACATCTGTTATATTTTCTCATCACATCCTGTATAACAGTGTACATTATGATTTGTAAGTACCTATTTATTTGTGTGGTTATTACAACGATTACTTTTCTTTCTAGACTCCAAGCTCTATGTTGTGCTCACTGTGCTATTTCTCTAGTGGCTAGTTCAGTGTTTGGGATACAGTTGGGACCCAGCACACATTCAGTGAATGAAGGATTTTACTAAATCTCTGTAGATTACCTCTGAAGAATCAGTGGGAACTAAAGAGGATGGTGACACTTTGATTTTGAAAGGGATGTTGTTGACAAACAGGGACACTTTCCATAAGAAGTTACAAGCTGGTATTGTACAGGACAAATAAAAACTGGCAAGAACATCTTGACTGGTTCAGAAAAAGTTGTTGAACCTCAATATTTTTAGGAGACATACATTTATAGTTTAACATAGTTTCCACTTCCCTTTCCTTTTGTTGTATTCCCCAACTTTATTTCCTGGTTAATTCTTGAAAGCATTTGTGGTTTAGAGTTCAACAGATTGTTGACATTGACCTTGTGCAAAGTTCTAGAATACATCATTGCAAAGATGGATTTTTAAAAAAAAACAAATTGGAAAAAAAATAATGATTTCTAAGACACAGGGCAAATAATTTCCAACTAACTTCTTTCTTTGACAGTATTTGACAGAAAAATATAGTAAATTTAATAGTGGAAAGCTAGAGTTCTGTCAGCTGTGTAATCTATTCAACATGTTTATCAGTGCTGGAACTCATAAACCATGCTCAAATTGAATTTTCTACCATTTTTCTAAATAGAAGCCATTTAAAAAAATATTATTTTACTATTTTCAGACCTTCTATTTTTGTAGCTGAGATTCTAGTACTCTTAACAGAACCGAGATAACATCTAGCATATTAAGTGATTTGGGTGTGGTGTTTCTTAAGACAGTGTAAAGATAGAAGTTATCCTCCCACAAAAAAAGATGTTAAAAAATAAAACAAAACAGCTCTCCTACATAAAATATGGACACGTTTAAAAATTTCTCTACATTATCATGATCATTTCCACTCCTACTCAGTTTTCTCCAATCTGTTTAAGGATAGTTAGAGCATATTTGATCCCATAGCAAAAGAGTATTTATTTTCTCATCTTTTGACACATTTATATAAAAATAGTACATAGAGGTTAAGATACTAATGATCTGATCAGTGTGTATAGTTCTACCTCTGTCTTAGGGTAAATTTGATGGTGATTCTATTACTTATACAAAGACTTTGATTGACAATGGACTGGTCTATGTGATCTTGAGAAAATCATCTCTCTCAGACTTTTCCTCCTTGAGAAAAATGGAGTTAATAATGCCTACCTTCAATTGTTGTTGAGAGAATTATATAAAATTATTCATAACATCTGCCCTACCCTGAATACTTACTATGAGCCAGCACTGTGCTAAATACATTATTTTATGTCTAACTGAGAGTTAATAAGATATTAGTTGGGTAGTTTTCTGCCCCTCAAGTTTCAGAAAAAATCAAATTCATAAATTTAAAATTTTTCTAAGATTTTTGCTCATTTTTAAGGAGTTCATTTTCAAGGGTTAACTCAGCCTATTTAACCTTCATCTAATGCAAACTATTTTTGAAAGAACAATTTCTTCTTCAGTTTTTTTTTATCAGAGATTACTTAACACCAATTGTTTGTGAGTTTAGAATATTGTATTGATGGTTTTGAAGTGTCATGAGAAAGAGCTACACAATGTGTGGCACAAAATTTTACCTTTTTCCTCGCTACTGCCCATTATGTCTTTCCCCTGCTTCATTCTTTTTACTTTCTTCTTAGATTTCCCTGAAAACTTCAAATTGGTTGTCTACTATTGTACAAAAGTAGTTTTCTTGTTTTAAAGTTTGGCTCTCTGATATCCAGGTCCTTGAGATCCTACTTCCTACACCATCATTTCCTAAAGTAGTTTTCCTTTTTAAAAAACAATCCTATATTCATCAATGTATTACATTCCATAGTTAAAAATTAAATAGGAATAAGTATGTATTTTAAGTAAAATATGGTCTCCTGTCCCATTCTTTCTCATTCTCAAGACCTATTCTCCTAATAAATATCCAGTCACCATTTTTACAGTTTTTCTTCTATAATTTTTCAGTATTTTTATAAATGTTTATACTTTTATTGCTCTTTCTTAATTTAACAATCTCAGTAGTTTTAGACTTCCTGTTTTAGTAGTTCAGGATGTGCTACTTACTATACATCCACTTTTGAACATACATGTGTTTCCTTATATCATTCTCTAATTATAGTTTATCATATTTCTAATGAACTCACTAGTCAGTTTTCATGTTATTGAATAATTAAATATTCATTACTGTTGAACATAGTAGTATATTGTGTTTCTTTTTTTCAAAATTTGTTTTATAGTTTTACTATATTTATCATTCTGTTTATATTTCTCTATTTTCCATTTTTTCCAAAGGCTTCAAAAAATATACCAAACACCATCTCTCCATCACTCTTCTTCAGTCCTAGCTGGTTACACTTTTGGTCTCATGAACAAATGTCATACTGGAACTTCCTTCAGTCTTCTTCAGTGTTTGGTCTGATATCTGGGATGCTATGTAGTCCTCTTTCTCAATTTATTTTATTATTTTGCCAAAACTCCTCTTCCACTATCTCTCTAAGAAAAGATGCATAGCAATTTATTTGAATCTTTGCATGTCTGAAAATATCTTTATTCTCTTCTTACATTTATTGATAATTTGACTCGAATAGCATATACATCTGTCATTTGATTGGAATAATGGCCATTGTGTGTCTTTCAAACATCTTCTCTATATTTTTAGGATTTTCCCACCTTGTAAATTGTGTCTTTTTAAGGTGTAATCCAGACTATTCTTTTCACTAACTTTCTTTACCACTATGGTGCAGTTATGTGACTTTAGTCTATAAAGTACACCAGTAAGAGATTTTCATTTAGAAGCAAGTAGCTTGAATTTTGTAGGAGTTTACCACTTTTCTGGTGAAGGTTCAGAGGCATGTGGTTTTCAGAAGCTGTAATATCATCAGTACTGGAGGCAGGAGTAATAGCAGTGATTTCTAGTGTGTGGTTAATGGAGAGATAAACCATCAAGGTGGTTCTGTAGCGTGGTTCTGGGCCTTGGTACTGGAATCCTGATCTCAAGCTTATTTCCCTAGCCTTCCCAATGATTCAGCTTGATTCCTTTAAAAAGCTCTTTTTTTTTTCTTGGTCCACAGAGCACAGTCTCTTGTTTGCAACTAAGAATGAAGCAGTTAATATGGAATTCTAGACTAAGAATAATTTTGCCTCAGAGGTTGAAAGGTTTGGCTTCACTATTGTTGAGTATCTGCTGTTGCTGATGTATTGTGATGCCTATTATTTTACAAGGGCCTGTATGTGTGTGTGTTATAAGCATTCAGAATCTTTTCTTAACTCTTTGATTAAATTTCTAATGATGTTTCTTATTTTCTGGTCTTTCCTGAGCATTCTCATTCTGGAATATTATTTGTTTTAGTTCAAGGAAGCTTATTATTTTTACTTTGATAATGTCTATATTCAGGTTTCCTGGAATTCTTATTATATGTTGGAAAGCAGGGTGTAATTTTCTCCTTTTGTTGTTGTTAAGTCTTTCCTATACTCTGTATTGTTTTATATTTTAGTCTACTTTCCTGGTTTTCTTAGCATTAACTTCCACGCCTGCTTCTGATTTAAAAATCAGTTATGGTTCTTCAATTTTCAGGTGCCCTTTTATTTTAAACTCTAGAACATTTCCTTTTTCATTGCATTGTTTTCTCATTTTATAGAAAGAGCTATGTCTCTATGAACATCTTTTATGTTGTTTTGATTTTCTTCATTGTTTTTTATTTATTTATTTATTTAGTTAGTTAGTTAGTTAGTTAGTTAGTTTTTGTTTGTTTCAATCTTTCACTTTAGCGACTTTCTCAAATGTTTGGTGACTGCCTTTTCATTTATATTTAAAATTTTATTGTTAAAATTTCAATCAGAAGTACTTTTGAAGGAATTGCCATCTGGTGACCTTCCCTATAGAGACAGTTATTTCATTGAGAGTCACCCAAATGTCAGTATGTAGAACTGTTTAGCTATGCTAAACAAAAACCCTCAAGTTTTCTCCTGACAAGGATGGAGTTCTGAGAACTTACACCCAACTCCTAGCTTGTCAGTACCATGAACGACTTCTTTTTTCATGTGTGTGTTCACACATTAGGAGCTTTATTGACTTCAGCTATTAAAGTAATAAAGTGATTAACTTATCACCATGAAGGAATTACATTGTTTCATTAACACTTGGTAGAATGAGATTCAGAGAATTTAATTAACTTGTCCAGGGTATTATCTACTTAGTTGGTAGATCCATATTTAAATCCATACCAGTCTGATTCTGAAGATCATGCTATAACTATTAAACATTGCTTAGTACACATCACAATTGGTCAATGATGATGTGAACTCACAAATATAGTGTTCAATGTTTTAGATAGAAGCTATTTCTAGAGTGAGTGGAGTAATAGGATCATCTTTATATACAGTATCTGGAATAATTTTGGCCTGACAACAGTAGGTAACATAATTTATATATATATATGTATGTATATAATGTCTCTCTTCCTAAGGATGTCTACATTCCATTTTCTAAAAACTGAATATGTTTGGTTATGTGGCAAAAGGAATTACAGATGTAATTAAAATTGCTAATGAGCTGACCTTGAGCTATCTGGATGGACCCAATGTAATCATAAAGATCCTTATAAATGGAGAGGGAGACAAAAGAGAGAATTGGAAGGATGTCAGCATAAGCAGGACTCAGCTTAATGATGCTGGCTTTGGAAATGGAGGAATGGGCCATGAGCCAGGGAATGTAGGTAGTCTCTGAAAGCTGGAAAAGGCAAGAAAACTGTTTCTCTCTTAGAATCTTCAGAAGTACAGCTTTGCCAATACTTTGATTTTAGCCCTGAGAGATTCATTTTAGATTCCTGATCTTCATAATTATAAGAATAAACATTTTTGTTTGTTTTAAGCCGCTGTTTATGGTAATTTCTTATAGCAGCAATAAGAAATAATTACACTTATTAAATAAAAGAAATATGTGCATGTGTGCACATGTATGCACATATGTGCCCATGTGTATGTAACTTACCAGAAGAAAAAGGTGGTAAGTGCTTACTTAGAAGGACTGGGCAGTGGGACATGATGTGGCTAAATAGTAACCCCAGAGATGGAAGGCATCTTGGAGAGGAAGAAATAATTGGTTTTGCAGAAGTACCACTCAGTGGTCAGGGTGAGGTGAAGTCCATTTCATCTTGGACACAGAAAGGATAGTAATTCTTCTTGCTCCAATGAGTCTAAAATGCCTTTTATTTTGCTACAGTATGCAGAGTGTAGGCTCTGTCATAGGCCACTCAGGTTTGGGAGAACTGATACATGGAG
This sequence comes from Cynopterus sphinx, assembly GCA_030015415.1. Classification (NCBI taxonomy): domain Eukaryota; kingdom Metazoa; phylum Chordata; class Mammalia; order Chiroptera; family Pteropodidae; genus Cynopterus; species Cynopterus sphinx. The sequence continues at coordinate 63,032,962 of CM057380.1, read as the reverse complement.
GAAAGAAGCAGAAGCCAATCCCAGTGAAAGGGAGTTAAGAGGTGGTGCCATTTTCTTCATAGTTAAAGGAACAGTTCTTCATAGTATCACCTAGTAAACCTGATTCATAAAATAGGCTCTTATCTATTCCAGGTATTGGAGCTGGAAGTCAGGTGAGAGGCCATCCCAGACAACCTCAGGAGGCAAATGAGGCAGGGAAGAGAAGGAAGCCAATACCTTACTGAGAAAATTAGGAGTGGAGGGGCTGTGATATTTATTCACTGACTTCACTATGTCAGTGGTTGAGGGCTACTATAGGGATGTCACCTTTCTGCCACCTCAGGATGCCCTTATGCATGTAGGAACATTCTCTGGCAAGTAGATAAAACCCTTGATGAAGAGCTACACATGCTTGAAGGAAGTAGAGGGAATAGTGGATGCTGAGGATTTATGTTCTGCTATTCTATCAGTCATGGCAGAGACAGCATGACATGTATGGCACAAGAATCTACGAGAACCTGGATTGTATCAGCTAGATCTAGAAGAAAAATCAGACTGGTCACAATGGAAGCAAATTTTTTTGGCCTCACTGATTAATAGCCATTAATATCCTGGAGAAGAGAAATTAGGAATTGATATAAAAAACTATTTATGTTGACATTGCAAAGCATGTTCATGTTAAGTATATAGGAATCTAGATACAGAGATATAGATATGTGGACTCAAACTCGAGTACTGCAGCCCATCTGTGGGCGCCTGAGTGAGAAACTAAGATAAATAACAGCAAGTGTGCATTCCAGCAAGATTTATTGTGTTACGTTTGTGTCCCAACATTACATTTTACTTTTCTGAAAACATAAAAAAGTCAAAGCCCCAGTAGACACACTTCCCAAAGTATGCAAATTACAGGTACACAATATGTGGTTGAGAATGCAAGTCAAGGAATTGATTGTATGCTTATTCCTTCCCTGAAGGTAGAACAGTTGGGAGTATCACCTTCATGTACTAAGAACTACTGCCATTTAAAGTAATAGCAGTTTCAGACTCTATACCAGTTCACAGCAGGCTTAGTTATCCATGGCAGATGTAATGGCTTAGAAATGAACAGTGGAAAAATAAGTAAAAAAAGCAAAACAAACAAACAAACAAAAAAAAAAACACTTCTATTTGGAGACTGCAGTCAATTGTTATCAAGATTTGGGAAAACACAGATGAAAAACTGATTCCATTTTTTCATGTTGTCTGATCTCTTAGGAAAGAAGCATTAGAAAGAAAAAAATAAAAAACAGGAGCTCTAGTTTTGGAACCAGATGAGGGATTAAATGATCATATTCTAATGCTTATTAGCTTTGAACTTAACCAAGTTGTTTGAGTATCAATTCTTTCACATGTTAAATTAATATATAAAGCCTCTTTATTGTAGATTTTCATCCTCATTTCTCCTATGCAGTCCTGAGATTTCTCAGAGTAGAAGAGGTATTTGCTTTTTTGTGATTAGGTTCAAGATTGTTTAATGATGCTCTTTTGAGTTCTCTTGAGTGTACTAGCTACTGATGATACCAGAAAGAATGGGACACAGGTTATGTCTTTGAGGAATTCTAAAGATGGTAGAAGTATGGATAACAAACCATCCCAGTACATTGTATTATGGACTACAGTAGAAGTTTACACAGAATATTAAAAGAGCTCAGATAATGGGGTAATTGATTCTACTAGGGAAATAGAAGGGAAAAGAGGAGGCCAAAGAAGGGGTCATATTTGAGCTATGCTTTAAAAAATAAGATTCTTTATTTTAAAAGGAAAGAAAGAGAATGCTGCAGGCAGAAGAAACTTCTTAAGAATTATGTCTCAAGTGCCTATTTTTACAGTGACCTGAACAACCTATGGGGAAAGCGTTGTTAGGCCTTTGGGAAGTTTACCTCCATAAACTACACCCTAAATCACTGTGTAGAGAATACCAACACTTGGTTTTAATAATTCTTATAGAGGTGGCTTGAACGATATTTTTGTTGAATACCATTTTGAATTTATGTGGCTTATAAAGAAGGGTGTACCAACTCAGAGGCCCAACTTCAGACAAGTTAAACCATCTTAGAATTAGCTATACAATAGAAAATAGTGAAAAACTTATAGAAAGCCTCTGAGGATAAAACTATTACAGAGTTTATGTGCTTAATTTTAAATTTTGTTCAAATTATATAAAATGTACCAGTGAATTATCAATATATAAGAGTTTAGAATAAAAAATAAAAGTTGGTATTTTTGGCTGAGTATGGCAGATATATTTTAACCCATGTTACTGCCTAAAATTCCAATAAAAGGACAATAAGGTAATTTTTTTAAAAAGTTGTAAATCTGCAAAGGCAAGGAAAACAATAGGTGTGACATAGTAGATGGACGAAAGCTGTAACCAAAGACTGAAGGAAATTTAACCCTAACTGGATAGAGAATAAAGACCATTAGCAAAGCAGTTTGGATCACATGGAAGCATGAGACGTTTGAAACTGGGAGCGCTAGTGTGATTGAAAAGCAGAAGGATTATTATTAGAAATGCTGTTTAAGAATTCAACCCCCAGATTTCTTTCTTCAGCCTCCACTGTCAGTTTCCCACTGTTCCCTTCTCCTAAATAAAGGTAGATGGATTATTTGGAGAGGCAGAGTCAATGAGATTCTGAATTTAGGACATGAAGTATGGAAATTTTAGAGTTGGGGGTGGAAGGTGTGAATGTGTAATAGGAAGAAGATCAGAGAACTGCTGAATTTTTTTTAGAGCATTATAGAATTGCTTGATTATTTTAACAACACAAATAACTCTAAAAAAATATTAAAAAGTTTTCATTACTGTGGGACTTGGTTCAGACCCTCTCATGAATTTGTTTTATTGTGGGCACATATAGATATTACAGTGTAATTTATATTCATGTTACTTTAATATGGAAAAATTAATATGTTAAAAAGGACATACATGAAGCAAAATTTTTTCGTCTTATCATTTTATCTATTTTCAATGAAATATCAAAATAACCAAAATTAAATTTATTACAAACACTGTTCTGATTTCAGACATCAGGAGTCTTAGACCAGAACCAGTCATTTTAAAAGTTTCATCCTATTCTGGTTCAACCTCTTGCTAATAACTCCATGACTTATGCTTGGGTTTTTTATCAGATGTTAATGAGATTTGCATCTTGTTCAGTCAGACACATACCTACATTGGTTCAGTGCCTGCAGTGAGCTGAACGGTGAACACATGCTCCTTTGCAAACAGTGGTATCTTAATCTTGGTGCCTCTTAGGTCTCATATGAAGCTTTTTGTTACCAAAGTGTTCCTTATTTCTAAGATGAACTTGTCATATTGAATGTATAACAAAAAAAGTGTGATATTTTTTCTTAATCTAAAATTTTTACTTCCAAATGAGTGCTGTTCCCCGCACCAAAGTACTCACTTTAGAAAATTAGATAATATATAGTTCATATTGTTTTAGAATTCTGACTTTGAATTTCCTTTGAAACCTGATGTATGATTTATCCTTGTCCTGAGAATAGACCAGGATAATTTGAAATGAAGTCTAGTGAATAGTTAATAAGAAAGTCAGTAAGTTCCATTTTGGGAAATAAAATAGAGGAGGCACCAAATGGAAATACTACTGAGTGTTGTGTGTGACTGCTGATCAGTTCTAACAACTGCACATTGTTTCTCTAGATGTCTATTTCAAAAGAGATTTTCTGTTGGAAATATAGATGTTAACAAATCAAATAGCTCATAGCTAAACACACACAACTTATACTTACTGGTCAGAAGTATTTTGATTTAATATTTTTATTCTTTCTTTGTGTGTGTTGCTGCATCTGTGGCAGCTTCATTTATCTTAATTTGTCAACTACTCTGAGGTCATTATTCTGAAAACTTAGCCAAGTATCATAATTAATCAGGTAATTAAAATATTTCTTTTGCAGATGGTAAATTTAATAATGGAGATAATGTACATATATTCATGGACTGCTTGAGTTTGCACAGAATGTAAAGCAAAAACAGCACATCTCCAGAGTGTGGACAGAAACACAGAGTCCTGAGGACGTGACCCCAATGATGGGGGTGGTTAGAGGGCAGGTTCATTGAAGAACAATTCCTAAAATCATGGTGTGTGAGCCTTTCACAATCTTTGGTTAAATTCTCTCATTTTACAGAGGATTAAACCAGGAACTGATTTTCCTAATACAAATGGAAGACCAGGACTCAATGAATATTCCAGAAATTAGGACTTGGTGGTTACAGCCTTTATTTCTTTATGGTCTCTCTTCTTTCCAAGCTTCAAACTACTTTTGAAGTTTGCAATTTGTCTTTAATGCTTTCTTGCCTAAAATTTCATTCCATTTCTTTTTTCTTCAAGCATCCGTGCTAAAAATTTTTCTCACATTTCTTCCTGCTCAACTTAAAGTTATTATATAGAAAAGGGAGAAGTTTACGAAAACTTCTGATCTAAGCTGTTATAGACCTGCTATGGGATGAGAAAATGCTAAGAGGAATTTGCCTCCGAACTTTTAATAGTAGAAACCACTGTCAGTGAAATTTCCAGCAATTTCATTTTTTGTTTTTGTTTTTGTTTTTGAGAGGTCTTCCCAGCAGCCTCTCAGTAATAGAACACTGCTAAAAATATGGTAAATAATCTGATCATTTCCCCCTCTACTATCAGAGGATTTATTATTCTCCTTGACTCATTATTCTTTATTGTCTGATTATAATAATGATTGGAGAAGACAATTGGAGGAAGCTGAGCAAACAAATTAATTTACATTCTGGGTCTACACCTAGACTTGGAAGAAAAGTTCCAGAAGGCAAGAGGGTAGTGAAAGGGAGGAGATGGAATAGTGAAACTATGAAAGTTTGGAGGAATTTTGAGCCTGAGTGAAAAGTTTTAACAGCATTTCCTATGTGGAAATTCAGAGAAAGGCAGATATGGGGAGAGGGATTTTAAGAAATGTTTTTTGTGAGTCATTAGATACAGTTCTCCCCTTTTTGCCTCCCCGGAGACTTTACAATAGGCATATTGCTTTTCAAGTCTTTAACGAGTTGGATTTTTGTTTCATTGGGTGTATCACCATACATAGATGGACCTCAAAGTTGGAATAAGAAAGACTAGTTTAATTTGGAAAATAATTATTTTTATTGCCTTCCCTCTTTTCCACAATGCCTAGTCCAATTTTTCAGAGTCTGCAGGAACCAAAAGTATGAGATGTGAATATAGGAGGGATTGGTGACTAACCTACTAAGTGCTTTTAACATCTTCTCTATTTTCAAAATTTTATAATGATTAACTATAGCAAATGAAATCTATAGCAACATGGGTTTGAACTTCATGGATCTACCTATACACAGATTATCTTCAATAAATACTGTAAATGTATTTTCTCATGATTTTCTTAATATTTTCTCTAGGTTACGGAATGCAGTATATAATACATGTAACATACAACGTGTATGTTAATCAATGTTTACATTATTGATAAGGCTTCCAGTTAATAGTAAGCCATTAGTTAAGTTTTGGGGGATCAGAAGTTGTATGTAAATTTTTGAGTGCATGGGATGTTGGCACCTTTAACTTTGGCATTGTTACTAGGGTCAACTGTATAGACTTGTTCGCCAGTTAATAAGTCTAGTTCATGACTTATGAGATTAAATTTTCTAATAGCACTTTCAAAACACTATCATTATTAGTTTCTCCCATAATCTGGATATTTTACTGTGACAAATATAGGTGAAGGCAAGTCCTAAATGAACTTATTATACAATTTTATTAAGTATTTTGGGCAGCAGTGCAGATATATAAAGAATACTTTTCACTATTCTTGTCATCCCTTTTCCCACCGTAACTATATTATCCCCTGACCTAGAATGTGAAACTAATCTAAGTGACTGTTTCATTGCAGCCTCTTTTTTTCTACCACAACAAAAACAGAAGTGGCAGGATATTAGAGACAAAATGGATAATACTAAAAAAAAATTACAGTTTAACTTCTCATTTATCAATGTAATTGAAAGTTACTAAGGGGTGTGTGGTGCCAGTGTTTCCATCAGGGCATGAATAATCTATTTATGCAGCATAATTTATCCTTCTGAGGTTGTAATAAGGACTGCTTAATTTAGGTTTTAATCAAACCTGACAAATCGTCGTTGAAGCTGGCAATGGGCTTGTTCACAGGTGCCATTTCCCTGCTAGTTCAACATAGCTTAGATTCATCTCTCTCTCCACATGTTCCTTTCAGGCTTCACTTATTATAACAACAAACAACAAGAATACTCGTTTCCCTCAACATCAAAATGCCAAATGTTTCTGGTCCCTTTTTTGTGAATACTCAGTGCCATTAGCAGCAGCCATTTTTATTATTATTTTTTTAATATTGAAAATATTGAAGATTAAAAAATGATTTTTTTACAAACAAATCTATTCTACTTTATAACATATGCATTCCTTGAGTAGGTTCCTGTTCCAAATCCTGCTTTTATCCAGTAATGCACTTGACTCAGACAAGATCCATCTGCTGATGACTGAAAGATGCACAAGCCCAGATGCACTTACAAGGCCCAGAGCCTGAAAACTGACATCTCATTTGAAAAACAAACCCAGCCTCTTTCCAAGAGAGGGTATACAGCATATGGGAGATTTATAACGCAAAGAGAAATGGTGGTTTAATGTATGGAATTTGATATTGCAGAAATGAATGTAAGGGCCTATAATCTTCAACACTAACATGTGATAGGGGAAACAAGTTTAATCAGGTAGCCCCATGCCCCAGAATAGGATTATGACCTCTAAAAAGAGCAAAGTATATTCTGCTCACTTAAGTTTCTCCCTGAAAACAGCTTTATAATTAAATGCAGGCTTTCAGTTTCCAAATCACTTTAACATCTATTATTTCATTTTTCCTCACAATAACCTTTTAAAGCAGGTAATATACATTACAGCATTCCATTTTATAGATAAACAAAATCAGAGAGAGTAATTTTTGCCCTAAAGCCATATAGTTGGTCATTTGACCTCTAATCTGGATATATTGGCTCCAAGATTTGTGTCCCTTCTGCTGCAGGATGGCATTTCATTGTCACTGGGGGACCAGTCTTTGACAGAATTTTTGCTGTGCCTGACATGATACTACTCACTGTGATCTGAGAAATATGATTCTTTCAGGCACCTGTAATTCTTCAGAAGGTTGTATAAATAAGACAACCCTTAAAGACTTAACAAATAGTAATTAAGTAGAAACATATAGTAAAAATAAATACATTCAGTTTTACATTCAAAATAAATTTCTGATATTTTTTGGAAATTATTTAAAAATACATTTATCTAAATGGATTAAATGAAATGCTAAACTATATTGTTACAAACTTTTGAAAACATAATAACTATAGAATCGCATATAAAAACTGAGGTTATACAATTTGCGAGAAAATTTATAGTCCTATGAGCTACATCTTCAATTAAAAAAAAAAAAACAGCTAGCTATATAAACCTATGGCTTACAAGAAAGGAGAAAAAAAAGTTTTAGGAAAGATAAAGGAGAGATCAATGAGAGAAATGAAAACATGAATAAACAATTTTTATTCAGTTTTAAAAAATAAGTTACAAATATAGATAGAAATTTAAAACTCAGAAGACTTTATGTAACTTCATACCAATAAGTTTGAAAATTGAATCATGAAATCAAAAATACAATGTTTTCTAATATATTATATCCTAAATCAAGGAGAGGCAAAATACCCAAACAAAAAAGAAACTGGATGGTAGTGGAAAAAAGAACCTTTAAAATGCATGGTGCCCAAAGATTTTACAATGACTTTACAAAATCTTTAAATAAATTATTTAAAATATTCCAAAGCATTGAATACATGAAAAGCTTCTCTATTACTCAGGATGATGCAATAATAAATATTCCCAAAATGCAAGTGGTTTAAGGTAGAGAAGTTTATTTGTCAAATTGAATCTGATGAGGTCATAGGTGAGAGTTTCTTGATGTGGTGAATTAGGTGGCAGGGCTGCTCGTATTTTGTGCCTCAAGTATTTCAACATACTGCCTCCATGCTCACTGCTGAATGGGAGGGGAAAACATGGAGAACTGGAAATAATGCCTTTTGAAACTTCTCAATTCATTTCAGAACTAGTTTATATCTAAGCCAAAACTGTATAGGAATACATATACATAAAATAAAAATTTTTAAATGCAATAAACTGAAAGAAGGAAAATTTTAGATCCATTTATCTTATTAAGGGAGATGCAATTACTCTAAGTAAAACTTTGATCAAATTTAGCTTTGTGGAAATTTTATCACAAGAACATAATTGTTTTTAATTATTAGGCATTCTAATGAACTACTTAATGTATTAAAAATAAAAAGTTTCTGATAAGAATGCTTAATAAGCTATAAGAAAAGGAAAATTTCTTTAGTTTAAGATTTAGAGGGCATCTTAAAACTGTAGAGAACTAAGTTATCAAAACCAAAAACACTGGAAATATTAGTAGTATTATAAGTAATGTAAGAAATGACAAAAGGAGATACACCTTCAGCACCACTGTAGATATAGTTTTGTTCAGTAAAAAACATCTTATAGACAAAATTAATTCTAGATATTGGAGAATAAGAAAAAAAACCTCACTTTTTGGAAACAATATGAATTATCTAGAAAACACCAAAGAGTCAACCAATTTTATGTTGGAATAAGAAAGATAAACAGGGTGAAACAAATTCAAATGGATAAAAATGTGTTTCCCTATACACTAGCAAATAAAGTATTCTGGGAAAAATGTCACTACACACATATGTATATATACACCCATGCAATTACCTGAATGGAAAAAAAACCTACAAAACTTTACAGTAGGATATTTAATGAGTCTTGAATAAATGTTGAAATATTTCATGTTCCTGAATGTGAGGACCTTGTTTTGTAAAATATACATTTACCTAATGCATCTATAAAATAGATGGAATGTCAGTCAAATATGTAGATTTACTCAGTGCTCCACTAATGATTATTTTCATGTTTTTACTATTGTAAACAAGGCTTTGATGACTATTTTTAGAATGGGATTCTGTTAGAATATGCATAGGGTTAATTTTTCATAGTTGAATTACTAGATCATATGACATAAACATTTAATATTGATAGTTACTGCCAAACTGCTTTCTAGAAAGGCACTCCAATAGACATGAGAATGCTGAGTCATCAGTATCATCTATAGAGTCATCAAGGTATTCCAATTTAAAATATTTGGTGCCATTTTAATAGGGATTGTATAAAATATATTGAGTAAATTATGGAGAACTCATATCTCACAATACTGAGCATCTCTACCAAGAACATGATATATCTTACTTTAATTTTTTTTCTTCACTTCCTTTAGTTCATATTTATAGTAGTTTTCTTATGGGACCAGCACATTTTAAAAATATATTTTCATCTGTTTGTTGCTATCATGCTGATTCTTTTATTCTCATGTATTTTCCAACAAATTCTTTGCATGTTTGAGGTTATTGATTTTTATGTGTTAGTTTTGTAACCAGTCTCTATACTAAATCCCTTTTATTTCCAATGTTGTTATCATAACTTGATAATCTGTTTCTGAGGTCTTTGGTCCAAAAGTTATATTTCAAAAACTGCATCCTTAGAGACATTTTCTTTCAAAAAGAAGGGAATAATTAGTTCCTAAGAAGTGACACAGCCACACATTGTCAATATAATTAAAGGTGCTGCTGCCAAACTCAGACAAGTCTAGATTGGTTGTGCAAATATATGATAATTAGATAAATAATAATAAAATAATTGATTATAATGCTTTCACAAATTTCAACTTAATATCATTAAGGCACTCTGGTGAAGTAGAAATAAACAATCAGCAAGAAATAATATAATTTTGTAATAGCAGTCAGTCATTGGTTAGAATTTTGCTTGAGCTCTGGACCAATTATAAACACTTCTCAAAGTTTGACCTGTTTTGGATTTTGATTACAGCTTATATATTTGTTCTTGATTTTCTCCTGAAAGTGACCTACTTTGGTTTCCAGATTTTTTGACTTGAGTCTTATGGACCAAAAAGGTACCACATACTAAACCTGACAAGCTCAGTGGAGGCCTGCCTGTTGGGCCTTACAAACTCAGAGACTGAAAGTAACCAAGTATGATGGTGTGGATGTAAAAAATCCTAACTAAAAATGAGTTTTGGCAGAGTAGTCATGTCCTGGGGCTATAGCTTCCTTGACAAAGGTCAGTCTTTACCTTAAGTGAGCCTGTCTATTGTCTTTCTGCATCTAAAGTAACATACTCTTGGAATGTCAGAGTAATCCCTTTTTTCTGGACCCCTCAGGGTACATCCTCAAACTATAATTTGAGACCACAGATCCCCTTATTGCTGTCTTGTCTCGCCCCACACCATCTCTATGTGCTGTAAATGTTAATTATTAACTCTCCTGCATCCACCAATGTAAAAGAAGTATGTTTCTTCATTTCACTTTTTATCCAATCGCAGAGATTTCTTTCCTTTACTTTCTCTTGCCACCTTCATCTGCTACTAGTTGATTCCATACAACCCTCTTTATGTCTCCTCTTTTTATTTTAATGTATAACATATGCTGCAAAACTACTGTTTTCTGGAACATTTTTTTCAATCCATTGAGCTTGCGCTCTCTGGCAGTTGCCAGCAGTTTGGCTCAAATAACCTGCATGGCAAAGGTATAGAAGATACTGACAAATAGTTACTACTACTTAGCACATATTATGTAACTTGTTCTCTGCATGTGATTTATGTTATTCTTACCAATTATCATGAAAGGTAAATATTGTTACCAACATTTTATAAATGAGGAAAATCATCCTTTTAAATATGAAAAAAATGAGGGTCAAATAAATTTTTCTAGGACACAGAATAAAGCGTGAAAATATGATTCCTTCTCTACTGTGTTGAGTTTCAAAGCCTGGTGGAATTTAAAAGTTGGAAAGATTACCATTGTCTAAGGGAGACTAAAACGTTTCATAAATGAAATGGCATTACTGTCATTCTTTGAATGATGAGTAGAATTTGATAGGTAAGGTGGATAGAATTTCATTAGAAGGAGTAAATGAACAACTACTTGTGCGATATTAAGATAGTAGGAACATATTTGAGAAATGCTGCACACTTCAGTCAATCTAGGGGCAATAGAGTGAAATAAAGCTTGTATAGATGCAGAAATTCTTTGCGGTCACTTTGTTCTCTTTCATGCATGATGAGAAGTCATTGGAAGTTTCTGAGCAGTGAATGATGGGGCAATACAAGGATTACTTTATTTTCCCTGATATTAATTGAAGAGGTGTTAAAGAAACAATTGGCTTTGGAAACATTGTAGGCAAGATCTTATTGAAAATTTCTTGGGGATGTATTTAAGAGGATTTTGCTTAAAAGGGAGTCACTAAGGAAATCTTCCTCAGAGAAGTAAGGTGAAGGTACTCTTGAAGCTTCTGAGAGGGACCTCAGATATGCAGAGCTCTAGGTCTAGAAGTGGGTATAATTTGTACTGTGTTTTAGAGTGCCCAGATGTGGAAGTAGCTAGAAAATAGGCAAGGGAAGAAGGTCAAGGTTTAGGTGGCAGCTGCAAAATCCACATTGATCTCATAATTTGGGACAAGCATGCGAACTGGGGAGTAGCCAAGTGTAAACACATTTATTGAATGGGGAGATAGATTCCTTAGCTCTGTTAGCTCTATGAACTCACCTTAGTGTCCTCAGGCAGTAGCTGGAGTATGTCTTCAAAAGCAGCCTGCTCAGTAAGCTGCTACGTCTGTTGTTAGCACTCACTTCATGGTCTCAGCTGGACATTTTCCTGTTCTCCCCACTTAACCACTATAGGTTGCCCCAGCAACCAGGAACAGCTGTTGGGCTGAAATAGCATCATTACAGTCTAGTTTCAGCACATTGTCCATTAAACTGCTTTTCACTCCTTCTTTGACTCTGTAGTGTTCTTATAACCAAGTCTTTTGAGAATCACCTTTTACAGTATGTTTCTAATGGAAATGTGCAAGTTGTAATATAGTAGGCCATTTATTGTTTAAAAATGTCACCCAAATGAGGATTGTTTCATACAATTTTTATTTTCTTTTGGTAGAGGAAGACCTCTGCATTAGTTCCTTCTGCTCTTAGAGCATAAATAAAATCGGCATTTACTTTACGGTTAAGGAATTGTTAGATAAGCAACTAGAGGTTTATGAGTGGAGGTCAGAAGAGAAAAGAGGGGTAGACATAGATTTGGTAATCTATATCAGACGGTCACATACAAATTGATAGGATGCAGGACATATAAGCTACCATGTGAATGCACCACCAGATTTGTACACTGCACAGCCTGGCCAAACTTACATCAGGCTACACTATATAATGCCCAAAACTGTTTTTATGATGAAACCTTTCAAACTGAAAGCAGTTTGTTGCCTTCTCTTCACAATGTAGTCAGTGTCTCTCTCTCTGTGTCTCTCTCACACACATGTGCATGGACGTTGATCACTCTCTCTGCTAGTTTCATTGTCAGTTCAAATCACTTTATTAAAGCTAGATGATCTTTGGCAAATCTCTATTTACCAATAGAAATGGTTGCTCCCACTTAAATTAATATTAATTAGGAAACATAATTTCTTGTGCCATTCTGTGTAGAAAACTGATTTTTAAAGTCTGACACTTTGTAGTATAGTTGAAGTTAAGCAGAGTGATGCCTCCTGTCTTGTTCTTTTTTCTCAGGATGGCTTTGGCAATTTGGGGTCTTTTGTGCTTCCATATGAATCTGATGATTTTTTGTTTTATTTATTTAAAAATGCCAGTGGGATTTTGATAGGCATTGCACCAAGGCGAGGGAAGTAAAAGCAAAAAAAAAAAAGTGAATGGGATTAACTAAAAAGCTTTTGTGTAGCCAAAGAAATAGTCAACAAGGTAAAGAGACAAACATCTGAATGGGAAGATATAATTGCAGGCAATGCCTTTGATAAGGGCTTAATATACAAACTATATAAAGAACTCATACAAGTCAATAACAATAAAAAAAGCAAATGACTCAATCAAAAAATGGGCAGAGGACCTGCACAGACACTTCTCCCAAGAAGACATAGAAATGACCAACAAACATATGAAAAATGCGCAACATCACTAGCTATTAGGGAAATGAAAATCAAAACCACAATGAGGTACTATCTCACACCTGTTAGAATAGCTATAAATAACTGGACTAGTAATAATAAATGTTGGAGAGGATGCAGAGAAAAAGGAACATTCATCCACTGCTGGTGGGACTGCAAATTGGTACAGCCACTATGAAAAACAGTATGGAGGTTTCTCAAAAACTTAAGAATTAATCTACCATATGATCCAGCAATTTCTCTACTGGGTATTTACCCTAAATACTGAAAACTCATATTCAAAAGATATTTGCACACCGATGTTCATAGCAGCATTATTCACAGTGGCCAGGACATGGAAGCAACCAAAGCATTCTACAATAGATGATTGGCTAAAGAAGCTATAGTACATATATGCAATGAAATATTACTCAGCCATAAGAAGAGATGAAATACTGCCATTTGTGACAACATAGATGGACCTTGAGATAATCATGCTAAGTGAAGTAAGCCAGACAGAAAAAGTAAAAATCCACATGGTATCACTCATATGTGGGATATAAACCTAAAAGCAACAAATGAACAGGACAAACAGAGACTCATGGACATGGACAATAGAGTAGTGGTTACCAGAGGGTTTGGGGGAAGGGATGGAGAAAGGTAGATGGGAGAAAAGTGGTTAAATATGTGGTGACAGGAAGAAATCTAACTATCGGCAGTGAACATACAATACAATATATATATGTATATGCCTTGCTGTTAAATTGTATGCCTGAAATGTACTGAATTTTGTTAACCAATGTCATAATAATAATAATAATAATAATAATAATAGTAATAATAATAATAATAAAGCTTGATCCTTCTCTGATGAATTATAGTTAACCTTTGAAATTTTGTGAAGCTATTTTATAGTTGTTCCATAGCCATATCTACTTACATTATCTCTGTAAAGGAATATAGATGTTTAAATTGGTTATCTTTATTTTAAAATTTGAAACTATCCTGTATTGACAACAAGTTATCATAACTTGATAATCTGTTTCTGAGGTCTTTGGTCCAAAAGTTATATTTCAAAAACTGCATCCTTAGAGACATTTTCTTTCCAAAAGAAGGGAATAATTAGTTCCTAAGAAGTGACACAGCCACACATTGTCAATATAATTAAAGGTGCTGCTGCCAAACTCAGACAAGTCTAGATTTCTGTCACCCTGCCTGATACCAAAGCCAACATATTTTTTGCTTATTATTTTATAATCACCACTTAGAGAAGCTTAAGGAAGCTTCTTGAATCCCAGGAAAACCATTAAATAAGATTGCCTACCATCCTGGCAATGCCGCCAATGTTCAAACATAGTCATTTATTTCACCCCCACCACTTGTCTTTTGCATCAATGTACCAATTATATAAAAATTATTCTGCTTTCTAAAGCCATCAGAAAAGAGTTTTATTTTGTGGCTTTCTCTTGTAATCAATGGCAATGTCTAATGTGGATCATCAACAGAGAAAATGTAATTTGATCATCTTTTCCTGGTTTTAGGCCAAAATCTAAGCAAATGATAATATATTTGACTTATCTTTAGCTCTTCTTCATCTACTTTTAGTCATTGTCATTAAGTGCGGTGGTTATTATTTTTGGCTGCACATGACAATGTTTCTCTCATTCTCTTTCTTTTGGTATCAGATTTCATCCTCACGGTGACTGGATTTGGTGGGGTTGGGGGTTATACAAAGCACAGTGACCCCATTCCCTGGACACAGTGTTTGCTCTGTGATGGAAGCTTGATGCAAATATGTAGGAATGCCAGATAAAATACAGAATTCTCACCAAATTTAAACTTTATATAAACAATGAGTGGGATCTAGGTTATGGAATTTTTTCATATCTGCAGAAATCTTGTCAAATATCAAATGAACATATTTGTACTGATATAGACTTATATAGAAGACTTATATTTTTTATCTGAGATTCTGTTTTAAGTGGCTATTTTTGTTTGCTAAATCTGACAACTCTAAAAGTGGTACCAATGGCCTATCCCCTCCCATTCCCTTCCTTTTCCTCTCCTCATAACACTAAGAGAGAGAATTTCTTTCTGTTGCGGAGGTTTGGGGAGGACTAAATACAATCTGATAGTCATTTTTCCTGATGAATAAGAGGAAAGTGTCTCTTAAGGAAAGTAAACCAAGTAGAAAGAAATGAATATTTGTTTGGCAAAACAGATAATGACCTCTGAGTTCTAGCTTCTATCTGCTCACACTGGCTCTTGAGCTGTTTCTTTTATACCATGCAATGTCCCCTGCATTCTCCCCAGGTATGTGAGCCAATAAATTTACTTTTTCTTGGATAAGTATGAGTGGGGTGCTGTCACTTTTAGCATATGTATTATTTACACTTTTTTTTTTTTTTTTTTAGAACATGTAGTACTCTCATCCTGCCCCTTGGCCTTCTTTGGCTTTCTCCAGGGAATGTGTATTCTGGGCTTCTCTCATGTTTTCTGGGGGTAGATGTGGTGTTGCTAACTCAGCACCACAGACGCCAGAGACCTTTATAGGCAGAGACCATTAGGGGTAAGAGGTGAGGCTGAAATACACTTTCTTGCTACATAGAGAAGTGATAGTGCCTATAAGGAAAATGTTCTTTTCTTTTTTTTTTTTTTTTAGGAAAACAGAGGAGTTCAAGTTTATTAAAGTATGAACACTAGAAGACAAAAACTTTCAGAGAAACAAAAACAGAAGAGTAAGCACTTTTATTTGTGAATATATCAAGTAATTTTAAAAATCAAAGAAACTAAAATTTTCAGTTAGGGTCCTCCAGGAAGAAGTAAATCTTTTAAAAAGTAGCCTTAAAGAAAAAAAAGGTATGTAAAGAAGTGAAGGTGGATGAGAAACATGCCAAAAAATATTATATGCCTTTTTTAGAATTTGAGCACTTTTTGAATTAGCTGCCAAGCTAAGTTTCCTCTGAGTAAATGGGTATACATTATAAGGGTGTAGCATATGAGTTTTCCCACCTCTGTAGAAATTATGTCAGTTTTAGCTCTATGGAACTGAATTCATCTTAAACATGTGAAAGTAATGTTAAAATCTAGCTATAAGTTACTGTAAGACTCACTTTGAGTTCTTTACCATCCTTTCCTGATGTAAAGAAGAGTCACAACAAGATGAATTGCTAGACTAGACTAAGGCCAAATCAAGAATCCTAACACTTAACACGGTTAACCCATTAGTCAGATTTAGGGTTTGTGGTAAAGGTGCAGATAAAGAGTTGAGTCTCAAATAAAAGTGGACATACTTGAGAAATCAACCCTTCTGGGCTAAAGACTTTCATAGTTTGAAATAAATAGCTGCCCTTGACAGCTAATATTGAGACCAGAACCCACCATAGAGGGTCCTGACAAAGAAAATAAGAATAAGAATAAGATCAGGTCATTGATCCTCTACAGTTTGCCCTGAGCAGACTCTAACATAAACCTACTTTTTTTTTTTAACCTTTTCTACTTGTATTGCTTAAGAATATCGTAGTCAAGGTAGAGTCAGGTAGAAGGGGTGTGGGGTAAGGAAGAAAATGGAGAAAAAATAGGAAGATAAGGTTAAGCAGTATTTCCTGAATGCTTTCCAAGGAGGTTCGAGAGTAGTATAAATAATAGTATATAATATTTATCACTTTTTATTTAAAAACAATTTTATCGACTTTAAAATGATTCTGTATCCAAAATTTTCACAAGATTTTGCACGAGAAATATCTAGTAAGGTACATTTAATGAAAATGGCCCTCAAAAGATTAAGTGACATGTTTAAAGTCACTTGAAGAATAAATAGCACAGTCTAGACTCCAATTAGAATATCCTGAGTGATCTTTTATAGGAGTCTCTTCCTTTTTGTGCCTATTTTATTTTGACATCTCATTTATATAGAGACATGTGTTGTGGCCTTCTATTTACTACCACATATCAGGATTTCTCTTTAAAATAAAAAGCAGCATGGAGATTATATAAGGGAGTATACAAAATGTCAGAATTAAACTAGGCATTGAAAGGGGCAATTGTGATTGGAGAAGACACCAAGACCTTAGAAATGGCATTTTAGATGCCACCAGACAAGATCATTTAAAGTAAGTTTTCAGAGTTACAGAAACAAAGCTATGAGAGTATAAACACCTTCAGTGACAGTTAAGCAAATGGGACTATTGTTGGCAATGACTGTGAACTGTATCTGATGGGAAAGAAAAAATGGAACAAATGAGGTTGTTTATAAGTTTAACAGATATCTTTTACATGGAAGGCAATTATAAACAAAGCGCCCCTCCGTGATTTTCATCATTTTAGTTCTATAACATAGTGGATATTCACTTATATTCTCTGTTGTACATATGCCCAAGCATAATTAATGGTTAAACTTTGAAAATGCATTGAAGTGATCGCCCATCGTTGGGATACATCTGCTTTTGACAACAAAACAAGAACCAATTTGTTAGAAATTAGTTTTAATTGGGAATGTTTCAAGGAACTCTGTTGGGTTGCATTGCCTTCCATATAATGGCAATACTATTCTAGCTTGTGACTTTACTGTCATGTTTTTCTGCGGACTGGTTGCCAGTGATTCTGGCCCATGAGACATACATAGAAATCTGTTGGCACTCTCCTTTCTCCTGATCTCTTTTTCCTGCTTTGAAGCTAAAAAGTTATATTGGAATTAGAAGGGAAAGGTCAAGAGAATTTTTGATTTAATCTTGACATTGCTGAGCTACTAAATACAACAACTTTTTTATTTTTAGATTTATATAATGTGATAAAAGCACCCTTTATTGTCTAAATTACTCCTAGTTAGCTATGTTATTACTTGCATGCCAAAGCATTCCTAACTAAATCCTGAATTCACTTATTTCTTGTTTTGTCTTTATAAGCTTTCTGTTGTAGAGATTTTTTTAGTCATTCTAACTGCCTAGCATTTGAATCCCTTCCTATGTTGTATGAATTTTAGTAGGAATTAGAGCCAAATTTAAAATATAGACACTAAAAATGCCAGGCACTCACCTTCTCATCCTCATTTAAAGCTAGGGCTTAGGCAGATAAAGCTTTTCAACTGGATGTACTCATACCAGGTTTTGAGTGTGGACCTACTGACACAGAGAAGCATAAAAATGGATTCTTCTCTGATAAAGGAAGTGGTTATTGCAAAATTGTGCCTGCATATCAGTGGCAGCAGTAGCTAAAGCAATCAGTACTCCAGTCCTCACAGAGGCAAATGTCCTTTTCTTACCAGCCCAGTTCTGCAGTCTAATTTGTAACATTATTTTAAGATGCATAGTTCTGAGCATGATGGTCCAGTTATCCTGGTGATTCAGAAAGCCACCCAATAGCCTTTTAAATAAGTTCTCCCCACACCACACTGTATCAGTCATGGTCGATTTCTCTTCCTTGCAACTAAAAGCCCTGTGTGATATATTTTTTGTCTCCTAAGCTAAAGAAATAGGGGTCAGAGGAGAGAAAGCCTAGATAGTAGAGTCTCCTCACCATTTTTGCTTTGGTACAAAACCACTTTTTCCAAATGAATTAAGATGTTAAATAAGCTGATGGGAAAAAGGAAAAAGAAGAGAAGTTCATATGCATATTTTTTCCCCCAAATTAAAAATCATGAAATGTATGGGAAAAATAATTTAGTAATGTTCCAGGATAACTTTTAAGATGTCATTTCTCTGTTTTTCTCTCTTTTTCCATTTGTGTCTTCATTTAAATAAGTAGCCAGCCTCTGTGCTCCTTTATCTCAAGGAAAATTTGGATATGAAAACACCAAACTTTCATTTCTACCCAGATTTTCATTTTCTAACAATCTAGTCTCTTTGAAGAGATTATGCTAGATGACAGTGAGGGAGAGGAGAGAGAGAATGCCTCATAAGAGAGATGAAAGAAAATGAATTAATTTTCATCATATTAAAAAGGGTTTCCTCCTGAAGGGGTACACGAAGGATGAATCATTGTGAGAGTATGTCAAAGGTCACAGCAGAGACCCTGCCTACAGTCAGTGCTGTGGTAAAGGACAAAGACCTCAGGGGCAGGTATTTCATGGATCTTAGGCTTGCCGAAGATTCCTGCATCCCTAGTGTGGCACATGGAAGCAGCAGGCAGGAAAAGGCTGGACCCAGAAGGACCATGTGGAATATATCTAGGTAGTAAGCGTTGGCACAAAGCCGATGACCAGAGACTCCACCCTATGTCATTGCGTTACCTAAGACCTTCACATAGTTTCACTACTCTAGTCATGGGGCGATCCCTAGGAATTGCTGAGATTGTATTTAGATTATCTTGACAAGGGATGGGCAAGTGATCAGCATTAAGTATAATTCTAGAAAATAAAGAAATGCACCATTATATTAGCTAGGGCTCCCATAACAAAGTCCAACAGACTAAGTGGCTTAAACAACAGGAATTTATTTCCTTAAAGTTCTGCAGGCTGGAAGTCTAAGATCAGGGTGACAGCATGTTTGTTTCTTTTTGAAGCCTTTCTCCTTACATTATTGATGACTATCTTCTCCCTGTGTCTTCACTTGCTCTTCACTTTTTGTGTGTCTATGTCCTAATTTCCTCTTCTGTAAGGATACCAGTCATATTGGATTAGGGCCCACCCATATGACCTCATTTTAACTTAATTAGCTCTTTGAAGACCCTATCTCTAAGTACAGTCATATTCTGAGGTACCAAGGGTTATGACTTCAACATATGTATTTGAGAGGCAGGGGAACAATTCAGCCCATAATAACTATCTTTTGCCCAACACAGTGTGAAATAGTGTAAAATAAATTTTTCCATATGATGTTCCTAATAATGAGGCTATTACTAGTAATATAAATAGGAGTGAAAAATATTTTCTAATGGTTATAAGAGATTAGGCACTTTGTAAACACTTTATGTGACAACTCATTTAATTTCTCCAATAGACTAATATAAGAGATATTATTATTATTCCCATATTATTAATTAAGAATCTGAGGCATAAAACATTTCTATAATATTTATAAGCAGTCGACTACATTGCTTCTCAATAACATAGTAATTTTTAAGTGTGGAAATTATGGCATGATTTATCTTCTAGTTGGGCCAGGGCAAAGAATTTCATTTATGGTGTTCTCCCCCATTTTGTCCTTGATTCACAAAGGCTCCTATTATTTAATTTGGGTAGCAGTCAGAAATGCTAAATTTGGCTGGCCAAAAGCTAGAGGTGAGGTAAAACCCTGGAAATACCTTTATTTTTATTCTAAATAATTGGTATGTGGCTCTGCTGTCTAGATTATAAATAAAATGCTATAAAATTCTGTGAGCTTAAAGTCTTATTTTTTATTTAATCCATCCAGATTTTATTCTGTAATGAAAATATTCTCTAATCTAGATCAGTAAGTGTGTTACCTCCTTTTTTTTGAAATCTTTTGAAGTCTTATTCCTTGGCTTTAGGATACATCCTCCTTGGTTTTGGTTTGGTGGTTTCTATTACTCTTTAGTTTTTGAGTTACTTCATTGGGAATCATGTGAATCAGGTTCTGTAAAAGATTGATATAAGACTCATTTATTTTCTCTAATTATTATAGGACAAAGTTATATCCTACTCACTGTATGCTGCAGTGGAAGGTCAGACTGTGACAACTTGTTTTAGAGCTTGGCACACACCAAAAATTTGAGCATAGTGGTGAGTCATTTTGACCAGAAACCTAACCACAGATGGACTCTTAGTGGGAGGTTTCATCATCTGCAGAGTGAAAAGCAACCAAACTTTTCTAATAGATTTTGTTGTTATAGTAAAACACTGTAAAATATAAATAATAGGCACATAGTGTTTATTGTTTCTAATATTATTGTTTAATTTTACTTTTTGATATAATCCAATGGTTTCAGATATAAGAGTCACTGGATGAAAACAACAAAAAAGAAATATTTCTTTGGAATAATGATAAAAAATATTTCACAATAAAAGGTTAGAGTATTTCACTTGAGTGTTAGCTACATAGTAGAATTTCTAGGAGGCTTCTAAGTAAAAATATCTGGCTTTACCAAGATAAGCTGGTAGCCCTGGAAATGAAGCCCAACTATTAGTAGTTTTTGAAAGCTTTCCAGGTGAGTCTAATATAAATTTAGTATTGAGAACTAATGTGCTATAGGAAGAGACTGGAGGATTAGTGAGCTACCAGAAACATATAAGTGAAACCTAATAACAGTAGATTAAATAAAACAGAAGTTTATTTTTTTCACTTTAAAGAATTCTGGAGGTAGGCAATCCAGGGCTGATGTGGCAACTCTCTGGTGTTGTCAGGTACCTAGGAACATATCATTTTTCTCAGCATATGAAATTTCATTCACAAGGTCATCTCATTGCATGTTTTATTATTTATTTATTTAACCAGTGTTTATTGAGTCCCTACTCTGTGGCAGGAATAGTTCTAGGATCTGGTTCTGTTTTAAATAGAATGGCTACAAAATATCTTGCTGAGGTGACATTTGAGTAAAACTACTGAAGAACATCAAGAAGTAAGCCATGGAGTTATTTAAGCAAAAGCGTCCAAGTTAGAGGAAAGAAATGTCAGAGTTTATAAGGTAGAATGGTCCTAATGTAGATGAGAAAAAGCAAACAGGCTAGTGTAGTTAGAGCTGAATACGTGCAGGGATAAGTAGGATACGAGTGAGTTTGGGGGCAGAGAGTGTATTGGGTATGCCTTACAGGCTACAACAAAGACTTTAATTTTAGTTTCAGGGTAAGAAGTAGGGGACATGGGGCAGAGAAGTGATATGACATTTTATGCTTTAGTTTAATCAGGATCACCATGAAGAATACACCCACTGATTGACCAGGTGGCAGCAGGGATGCCAGTCAAAATGCTGTTGTCATTATCAGGGAGAGAGATGATAGTGGCTTGGACCAGGTTGGCAGCCATAAATTTGATAAGAAGTAGATTAATTTCAGATTTAATGTGAAGATAGAGCCAACGTTGTTTGTTAATGTAATGAATGTGTCATGAGAGTGAATTCAGAAGTAGGGATGGCTCTGAAGATTTTGGACTGGTAAACTCAAAGAATGGAATTAACATTTACTGAGATGGAGAAGACTGAAAGAGAAGATTTGGGTCAAAACTAGGAGTTTGGTTTGGACATGTCTAGTTAAAATGTCTGTGAGACATTTGTCAGTTATCAATTTATGCTTCTCAGTTTCAATATATACTCTATGACGAACAATGGAATTTCTTGAAGCATTTCTTTTTTAAAGTGAGCACAATATGAAGCTTTTTTAATAGACAGTGCCAGAGGGCCGTTGCAGGAGGAACAGGCTTTTCCTCTTGTCATTTCTTGTAGAGACTGGCTTTGGCAGTATGGGTTTGAGAACATTAAGTAGAGCTGCTTCAGTGTGGGACCAGGATTTGGCCCCTCTATGACACTGAAGCCTTGGTCTGGCAATAGCTATTTTATAGTCCTCTTGACATGGAAACCAGAACTTCCACACTCTCTGAGAACCTCCTTACCCTGCCTGCACCCTGACTTCTTCTTCAAGTCATTGGCTGCTGATTACCTGTACACTCCAAAGAGTAGCCTTTTGTTTGTCCAGCAACCCCAGACTAGTTCCAGCCTTCTCTACTATCAGCTGGGCTGAACTACACCTTCTCCAACAAGGTTTGAACCTCTTCTAAGTTTTGTTGTTTCTTGGGTACCCGCCTCAGCCCTAGAGTTCCATATGTCTCCTCATTATTCTTTTGTAATAGTTCATAATTTTTTTTATTTTAAACTTTTATTTTTAACCTGCTTCATGGTTTCTGTCTACTGGTTAGACACAGACTGCTGTAACTTCCAAGTGGAGATATAGATAGGCAATTGGTTATACAAGATTGGAGCTCACAATAGAAGCTCTAAGATAGGGATACACATTGGAACCATAAACATATAGATGATGGTGAAAGCCATGAAACTGGACTAGCTCTCAAAGAAAGTGAACTTAGAGATAAAAGATAAAAGACTAAACCTTGGTCCTAAATTCAGAGAAAGAGGAAAGGAAGAAGTAAACAGATGAGACTAAAGACTAAGAAGAAGGAGAGAGAGAGAGAGAGAGAGAGAGAGAGAGAGAGAGAGAGAGAGAAATTGGGAGAGATAAAGATAGATATGCAGAAGAGTTTTTGAGGAGGTGAATATGATCAACTACTAAATACAGCTGGTTGGTCGATTGTAAAAAATGTTGGAGAACTGGACTTTGGATCAGGCAGTGTGAAGGTGTTGGCTATGATAGTAGTCTCAGTGGAATTGAATGAGTTAAATTCTAATTGGAGAGGGTTCATGAGAGAATGAGACAATGAAATCAAAGACAGTGAGTATGGAAATGCTTAAAGAGTTTCTATGAAACAGTGGAGAAATATGGATTAATTTGTAGGAGACAGTATGGGGTCAAGGGGAAGTGTTGTCTTAAGTGATGAAAGAAAATGCTATTTTCTTTTTTGCTAATGAGAAAGTTCTAGTAGGAAGAAAAAAAAGTGACAATGGAGGAAAGAGGGGGCAGAACTTCTGGATTCCTGGAGCGGTGTCTGAAGGGAAGAGAGGGAATAAACTCCATCGTGGTAGGCTCATCTGTAGTTACAGGAAAAAAGACAACAGAGCTGGGCACAAAAACTGACGTAAGTGGAAACAGTGGTGGGGGCATGTAGAAGCATTGTTTTGGTTAAATCTATTTCATCAATGAATAAGATCATTAGCTGAGATTAAAGATTGGGGAGAGGCTGAAATGCAGATTTTAGTAGAGGGATTCAAATGCAGATTTGAGCAACCAGAAGAATCTACAAACATGATGGTAGGATGGATAATAGAAATGATCAAGCCTGAGATACAGAGAGAAGAAAGATTGAAGAAAAGTGAACAGAACCAAAAGGACCTTGAGACACCATCAGGTGGACCAATATGCACATTATGGCAGACTCAGAAGGAGAGAAAAAGAAAAAGAAAGATTATTTGAAAAAATAGTGCCCCCAAACTTTCAAAATTCAATGAAATATGAGGAGAAATTTTAAAACAAGTACAAATTAGTAGTTGATAGATGGTCACGGGATGGGGAGCATGGCATAGGGAGTGCAATTAGCATTATTATGTTGGCTAGGTGGAAAACCAGAAGAGAAAAGAAGCAATTAGAGAGATCATTTTATAAACTATATAAATGTCTAACCCATGTACTGTCTACATAAACTAAAAAATAACTAAAATATTATTCCTCAGAAAAAAAATTCAATGAAATACATGAATGAATATAAGCATCCAAGAGATTCAACAAACTCTAGCCAGGATAAATTCAAAGAGACCCAGACTAAAGCACATTATAATCAAACAATTTAAAGCTAAAGCCAAAGAAAGAATGTTGAGGGCAGTAAGAGAAAAGTGACTCATCACATATAAGGGAATTCTGAATAAAATTGTCAATTGGTTCTCATCAGAAACTTTGGAGATTAGATGACAATGCATTGATATATTTAAACTGCTAAAGGATAAAAACCATTAACCAAGAATCCTATGTTTGGCAAAACTGTTCCTCAAAAAAAAAAAATGAGAAGAAAATGAGGATGCATTTAAGACTTTCCCAGATAAACAAAAGTTTGAGGAGTTCATTATCACTGGACCTAACTTGAAAGAAATACTAAGGGGAGACTTTCAGTTTGAAATAAAGGATGCTAGACAGTAACTCAAAGCTGTGAAAAAATAAAGAACGTTGGTAAATGTATTTATATGGACAATTATATAAGGTAGTATTTCTGGAATTTTAATTTATAACTATGCTTTTTTCTTGCCTACATTTAGAAACTAATGAATAAAAACAACTATTAGTCTATGTTTTTGGATGCACAGTGTGGAGATGTAGTTAGTGACATCAGCAACTTAAAGAGGGTAGGGATGGAAATGTAAAGGAGCTGGTGTTTTGTATGTTACTGAAGTTAAGCTGATATAAGTTCAAGTTAGACTGCTGTAACTTTAGGATGTTAAATATAATTCCCATGGTAACAACAAAGACAGAAGGTAGTTGCCTGAGGCTGGGGGAGAGAAGAATGAGAATTTTTGTTTAATGGGTAGAGGGTTTTAGTTTTGCAGGTTGAAAAAAGAGGTGGATATGGTGGTGATGATTATACAATAATCTGAATGTTCTTAATGCTATTGAACTGTATACTCAGAAATGGTAAAAACGGTAAATTTTATTTTGTGTATTTCCCCAGAATTTAAAATAGAGTTAGTAGTCATGAAATTAAGATGAGAACATTCATTATGATTTCGTGTCTTTACTCCAATTAAGTTATGTGGATGCAGGTCCACTACAGAGCCAGTGAATATGTGAGTTTCTCAAGTTCTAAGACAATAAAGTGATGTGAGAAAGGGGTCAAGGAGTTAAGAGTATACAAAGGATGAATTTAATGACTGATGGTGGAATGTAAGCTGATCACTAAAACTCTAGCTTTTAAAATCAAGCTGGCAACAGGAAGAAGTAAGAGACAACAAAAGGATCCTGACTTAATGAGTCAACTTCATTTAAGCAGCCTTTCTGAATATTCGAAACACTTACATTTTAGAGGGCAGAGTAAGCCATGTTCTATACATAGCTGTAAGGAATTCTGAAAAAATCTGTTCTTTTATTTTGAGGAGCAGTATCTTGCTAAAAACAAACAAATAAATGAACATACTATTTACTAGAAGAAAAGGGGAAGACACATGTAGAGAATGTATGTGGAAAGCAACTAGCCTCCTCTGTCACAGTGTGCAATAATGTCCTGCCTACTGAGTCTCCTTGGGAAAGAAGACTACAGAAGTTGATGTAGCTTGAGGGAAAGGAGATGTTCTTCTTTAATCAGAGCTAGGCACAAGGCCATTTAGGCAAAATGTGAGTTAGAAGACTGTATGTCTTTGCTCATCCATCTCTCTTCACCTTCTCCCTCAGGCACACTTAGCTTTCAAGTCATAAGAGTTTTTATGTATTTCTCATCCTTTTACTTACAAATGGTTTTTTTTTCCAGGAAAAGATATGATAACCCATTTTCATTATGGTTTAAATGGCTGAAAGTATTTAGAGTCATTAATCTGAACAGGATACATATTTTTAAAGGGGATGAAATCTTAAGCTAAAAGGTATGACATCTCATAGGAAAGCATTGCTGCTTAGGAAGTAGAAATAGTTTAAGGAAGATGGGGAGCTTCCCGTTGCCTCTATAAATATACCATCTTGGCCATTCCCTATGTGAATGCTCCTAAGGATATTGCGGGCCAGAGCTACATGGTTCAGTCTTTCAGACTGTCAGTCTGGCAACAGCCATTAAATTCAGTCTGAGACCAAATAAAAAAAGAGCATTTGCTATTGGATTGAATGAAGGTTAATAGCATAAAAAATGCAGAAATCATGATCAGATAGCTGTGGGACTCACTTCTCACAACTCAATCACTAAATGCTGGGAAGTTGAATTAACCTTATGGCATCTAGAAGAATTGGCCCAGGACAAGTTTTTTCTTGTGAGAAAGCTCATTTTGTTTTCTGGTTTTGGAATAGCCAAATAGAATTGACTGATGGTTTGCCACATGCCACTAAGAGATATCTTAGCGTATCTGATGACAGAATAAGAATGCTGCTTAGCATGAATTTTATTGCATCTTAGCACCTACTCCAGCCAACAGTCATTATTGTCTAGGGGAGCTTGTACTCAGATGATCATTTTTGTACAAATCTTTGCATTTGTATTCTGCTGACTACTGTGCAAGGTAAAATTGATAAATGGAGGGACTGATTGTGAGTGGCAGAAACCTGTGAGTCCTTCGTAAGCCTGGAATATTAGGAAAGGATAGGGAAGTGGTTGTTTATGTAATTGCAGCCATTGTCTAGATACACCAGACTTTCTCTTTCACTCGACCTCCTTCCTTCCCCGCACTCCCATCTTTTTCTGTCTCTCTTCTTCATTAATTTTTGTTTAGATATTTTATTTTAATAGGAGACTGGGAAAAATATGTAATAACCAGGACAAAAACCATCAGGTCAAAACCAAAAATCTCTATAATATAACTTCTAGAATAGTAACTTGCCACCTCTGAATATAGCCTTGCCACAGAGCCCCCTGGTGGGTCCTTAAGGGTCCCCAAACCCTTAAAATAGCCTCAATATGAAGAAACTAAAGAGTTAGACCTCGGCATGGCAGGGGATCAGCAGAAGCAGCTCCTGGTGACTAATCAGACTGTTATAAACCTATGTTATATCAGTTGTTAACTGCCTTCCAAAGATTCAAACAGAGAAAGCTACTTGGAGTTAGGAAAAATAAAACAAATTGTTTCTTTGTAATGTACTGGCTTTTTGTTCTTGAGTGCAAAACTAGGCACTTAGCCTTCTTGGGCCTTTCGTGAGGAACCGAATCAGTATTTTTTTGCTTATCAACCTTTCTGTTTTTAAGCAGGGAATATCAACTCTGAGTAGATGAGAAAAAGCAAAAGGACATGCCTAATTCATGGGTCAAAAACTAGTACAGATTTAAGTGATGATTCAACTCATTCTATGTTGTCTGTTATAACCCTTGCAACATTTTGCTTATTAATCTGTAAAATGTATTTATTACTACATTATTTGTATTTATTACTATATAAATATGTATTTATTACTATATTTTTACTATATTATATTATTCTCTTTTGGAGAAGATCCCTGGGACTCTTTAAGGGATTTGAATTTTACCGTTTGGACATTTCTTCTCTCTAAAATTCAAAAAGCATAAAAATGTTTTTTATCTTTAGCAGGATTTATGACATTTCAATCATAGATAACAATAACTGAACCTAGTGCATCCTCTGCCACATTATTATGTGCATTTCTTTGAACCATTTGCACATTGTGTATGATTGGGTCTGTACAGATTAAAATAGCACTGAGACAGCCAATTTAAGGCTTGGGATGAGTGAGCCTGGGCATTAGAGACATTCTGGCACATGCACCTGGTAAATCCCATTGTTAAATCTGCAATGGGTGTGATGGAATGTGCAGTGCAGGCACTTTATCCTTGTTAGTGCAAAAGGAGTTGTAAGGACTCTTACAGCTCCTTGGAGAGTAAAGGAGGAGAGGGAATGGAAAAAAACATTCTGAAATCCTATAGCTATTTTTCTCGGTACCCTGAGATGCAAATGCACCCGTCAAAAAGGCTAAACATCTTTGTTGATTTTAGCCTTATATCCTAATTAAATACATGCTATTGTTTAGTAAAAGGAAATCAGCATGGCTGATTTTAGCACATTCAAAAATGGAATTGGTACTAGAAACAAGCCTTCTATAAATAGTTCATTGATAAGATATGGTAGTGGGAAATTGCTAAAGATTAGGCTCATGATGATATGTCAGAGAATCAAATATCTATTTTCTTCAAAAATTTGTATTGTTAAATAACAAACCTAATAATCTGATATGATCATCTGTTAGAGCAGAGCACTGATTTTCAACTTTGGAGGCTATTAAAATCTCCTGGGAAACATTAAAAAATACTGATACCTTGGTCATACCCAAAGAGATTCTGATTTATGTGGTCTGGGGTATGGTCTGGTGAATTAAAATTAAAAAAAAAAAGTTCCACCTTTATTGAGGTATAACTGACAAATAAAACTGTATTATATTTAAAGTAAACAATGTGATGATGTATTTAATTATTGTAAAAAGATTCACACATCAAATTAATTAATAGATCTGTAACCTCACATAGTTATTATTATTTTTTTTATGAAAACGCTCAAGGTTTACTATCTTAACAAATTTCAATTGTACAATATAGTATTATCAATAATAGTCACTGTGCTATACATTAGATCCTCAGAATTTATTCATTTTATGAGTTTGTACTCTTTTACCAACTTCTCCCCATTTCCCTAACCCCCAGCCCCTGGCAACCACCATTCCACTCTATTTCTATGAATTCAATTTTTATATTTTAGATTTCACATTTACATGATACCATGTAGTGTTTGTCTTTTTATATCTGGCTTATTTCAGTCAGCATAATGCTCTCCATGTTCATCTGTGTTGTATGGTCCAGGTTGAGGATCATTGTGAATCATTTAGTTTAGAGTAAGGTGCCTTAATTGACACAAATGCTTTAAAAAGTAAGAAATTACTCATTATAGCTATATATTTATAATATACATATATTCTTCAAATCATAAGTAACTCAGAAAATAATTGTCTAAAATTTTTAAGATGTAGAAACACTTGAACTAAGAGATTAAAATTTTAATGGCATACACCTAGGAATATTGTTTCATAGCTTAGTTTAAAATTATAAGGCATAAAGTTTATAGAAATCCAGAACTGTATATATTTTAGATTTTGTGGTATATTTAAGGAAGCAGAACTGAGCACACACAATTAATGGTTTTCATGAGAAGTGTTTTCCTGTAGGCACTTAGCAAGAGCAAAGGTATTTCTTTATAACAAAGTAATATTTGTTTTTCATTGGAAGAGAGAGAGACGATAATCTCTAGATAGAAGATAATAGCAGCTGAATGCTGATGAAGGTTTGACTAATTTGATTACAGTTAATTAAGAATCTGGGCATTTCTGAGACTCAGACCTGCTCTATATCAGATTTGATGGGGATCATCTTGACACTTCAAACAGTATGTGAATTGAGTGAAGTCTTTTGCAACTTTGAGGTCAGAGAGAGGCTTTGATATAATTATTTCTCATTGCTTAGCTACTGGCACAAAGAATTAATTCACTTCATTAGTAACTAAAAACCCTTTTGGTGGGGCCTTTTTAAAATGTACATTAAAAAGCATGTGGGACACATTCTTTTTCCAGAAATAAGTCACCTTTTGTACCTGTCTTTGCTAAATCTGAGTAGGAAAATTTTGAATATTTAAACTAATTTTTCATTCTCTAATAAGACAGTAATTTTCCAAAGCAAGATGGCCCTCATCTGCCAGGAATCTGCTTCCATCACAGCATTTATGAAGAAAAATATTAAGAGAAAACTGTATACCAGTTTACACCAGGGAATAGCCTAATGGTTGACGGACAACATTCTCTATGTTGCCAACAAACGTGTTTTAGAACTAAAAATAACGGTTTTTGAGAGTGTAATTTCCTAATACGAGAGGTTTTTGATTTACTGATAGTTATAAAACAATATTCATTTTAGAAAGTTCTCAGTAAGAGGTGTCACAAGGCATTTTTATATAGCTGATATTGTCCTCAAAGTGAATCTCTCTAAGGACAAAGTGAATCTCCAAGGATTTTAGTTTTTACTTTCTTATAAGTTTTGTTTTCTTTCTTCAACTTATATGATGGTTAATTTTATGTGTCAATTTACTGGGCTAAAGGATGCCCAGATAGCTTATAAACCTAACTTTTCATGGTGAGTCTGTGAGGGTGGGCATCATCGAATCCAGTGGTACCCAACCTTTTTGGCACTAGGGACCAGTGCTCCTATAAGAATCTAATGCCTGATGATATGAGATGAAGCTGAGGCAGTGATGCTAGTGCTGGGGAGCAGCTGCAAATACAGATGAAGCTTCTCTTGCTGGCCCACTGCTTACCTCCTGCTGTGTGGCCACAAACTATAGCAGTCTATGGCTTGGGGGTTAGGGACCTCTAATCCACTGAGGGCCTAAATAGAAAAAGACAAAAGGAAGAGGGTGAATTTGCTCTCTTTGCTTGACCTGGGACATCTGTCTTCTTCAGCTCGCAATAAATTTCCTCTTGCATTTATCTATATATATTTTATTGGTTCTGTTTCTCTAGAGAATCCTTACTAATACAATTTATAGGTCATAAAAAAATCTGGATCCTTAAAAATTATCCTGAATTTTCTTCTGGTTTTGTGTTGACAGCATCTAAGCCTGGCACAATGCAGTTTCTTAATAGATCTTTCTTTGAATGAAAAGAAGAAGTAAGCCCTGACTTACAGCATTATAGAGAGAAAAAATTGTGACCCTCACCCACCTACTACCATTTTTTCTTCTTTTAATGAGATCCAGTCATCACTGTTCTTAACTGAAGTGTTGCTGAGACATAACAAGTACTCTTTCTCTCTTTCCCTGTACTTATCAGCACTACTTAACACTAACTTACTTTATTCCTTCCCATAGTTGATCTGAGAATTTTGAACGTCTTTCTTCCTTAGCATCATAGAATTTTAAAAGTTGAATTTAGGGAATCATGAGATAAGGATTAAAAGGATATAGCACAGCAAATGGCATTTGCCCAAAATAAAATTAAGAGCTATCTACAGAAGTGGGATAAGACACAGGTTCTCCTGAAATCTAATATAATGCTTTTTTAGAATCAATCTCTTGATTAACTAACTACATGCTAGCTTGTGACAAAAACAATGTTATGATTCTGTTTGTTATGTTGTGTTATGTTCCATTCCATTCCGTTCCATTCCGTTCTGTTATGTTACCTTACGTTATGTTATGTTTCAATGACCCTGTTTCTTTTTCTTCTTCCTGGACACACAGGCTATTTTATAGTCTTCTCATATTGAGACCATGGATTAACTTCTGGACAATTAGATGTAGTCAGAATTGATTTAAGCTAATTTCAGGACTTGCACTTAAAATATCCTATCTGGACCTACCCTCCAGCCTCCTTTTCCCTTCTGGATGATGTTAGACACCATGTACTCCAGATGGGTTAGCTATGTAATGGCAGGGACCAGATCCCTAAGTCATAACTTGAAGAAGAGTCATTGAGGATAAAACTTATCTTTCCCTGTCAATAAGAAAAAAATAAATTTGTTGTGTTAAGCCACTAAAATTTCAGTATTTCTTTGTTTTTGCAGCATAGCTTTTCTATCTACATACACTGTGACAAGTTATGAGCTGTAATCCAAATATATTTTTATCAGCTATACAGACTTCATTCGTCCCTTCTGTTTTCTATGGTGAAACAACCCCTGACTACTTTTAACTATAAGGAACACTGATTAATTTTCCCCCTGTTTATTTGTCTCTTTTCTTTATTTGACTTAGTTGTAGATTAACTCTGACATTGGCAAATTTCTTATGGACTCTTTGACTCAGTTTCCTCAATATGAAATAGAAATTATGTTTATTTCTCACTCAGTTGTCAAAAAGATGAATGAGCTGATAATTATTAAACAAGTAATATATAAGCATAGAGAATTATGTTACTATTATATTATTCTCATAAGAATAGTAAAAAGTATTTCTACGCTGTAGATCTGGGAAATGTTATGAAGAAAAGATTTATGATTTGTTCTATGATTTGTTTTTCTTTGTAGGATTGGAATAATTCATTTATATTACATAGATAATGTACTTATCTTAAAACTCAAAGGCATCTTAATATGTCCACATGAATATTTAAAATGCTTCAGGGCACTGGTATTAAAACTGTTATATGAGATAAAGTGATTGATATGAAGAAAAACATGGGTGGCTTTTTCATGCGCTTTCATATTGCAGTGCAAATGTGCAGTTGATTCTAGCCTAGACTTGAATAAAAAATATTTACAATAGTTAGGGGTTCAGTGAACCTTATAAAAAATAATATGAATAGTAGTTGATCCTACAAGGAGACCAGACTTAAAAATTTAATTCTTAATAAGGCATGTTATTTTTTAAAGCAGTGTTAATATTTAACTATAATTACTCTTTAAACTTAGGCAACTATTGTATTCTTCATGACCTTCTTGAACCATAGCTTAATTATGAACCTGTATTTATTTTTAACTTTGAGACAGTCTAAAAACATTTTCAAATATATTTTAGCTATAATATATTTAATCACATTAGTCAAGGGTTAAAAGTAGAATAATCACAAAATAGTAGTTTCTTTGTTTTATACATTCACTTGATTTATAGAAGAACAAACTTCCTAAAAATTCCTCTCAAATTATTCTGATAATTCTTAGAAAGTGGTCAATATATGCTTGACTGTTAATATAACAAATACCCTTTGCTTGGCATCCCCATGATAGTGGCCTTTCCTCCTCATCATCATTGGCTCACTGGGTGATATATCCTGTCTTGTGGGCATTCAGAGCAGGAACCAGGCTACTAATGAGACCCACGGTGCATCTGGGTCAGGCACTAGAGCCTGCAAACATGCTCTGAGGTTCCTGGTATATTATGCTTAGGCCACTGATATTTGCACCAATAGTCTTTGTGTCCAGTAAAGCCGTGGCATGAAAAGGCTTCTACAGCCAGCTAATGCTACTCAAGTCTCATTATGGTAACAGTGATATTACTTTTGGTGACAACCAGGCTCTCCACTTAGGCTGACAGTGCCTAAAATTGGAGACATTACTTTCACTACAGAGATTGTGTTAAAATGGCTTGTTCAAGATTTCCCCATTTTGCTGTAGTTCCCATGTCTGACAACACAGATATAAGTGCTTCAGATAGGCCTAAGAGGGAACAGTCCTAATTGGTAATAACTAGGCTTCCTTCAGAATTCCTCCTTAAGTATGACTCTCACTCTTTGTCTTGTTACAGACCTCAATTCTGTCTCAATTCTGTTAAAAATTCATAATTTATCATTCTATATTTTTTATTCTGGGAGATCTGAAAATTATGTGAACATGTAATGGTGACTAGACAAATGGGAACTCAATCACTATGCTTGATAATTACCTGAACTATTCTCACCTTATGGAAAACTATGTTGAAGAACATAAACTAGCTAGAATCTCAAGGGTAGCCTCTCACCTTTTATGCTATGCATGTCTCTTGATATATATGATTTCCTGTAGAACTAGATCAGGGACCAGAACAGGAGTATAGGAGTCAAGGAACATATTTGTTTGTTTGTGTTTTCTAAAGATGAGTGATACTAGCACATATTCGAATGCTAATGGGAATTACAAAAAAACAAAAACAAAAACTAGACAAGGCAGAAGATGCAGGAGGGTGACTTGGAGAACTGTTGGAATAAAATCCCAGAAGAGCACTGGCATAACCAGCTTTTGACAGCAGGACAGACAATTTTTGCTCTCTTTCTTACATTAGGGCATTTGTCCAGCTAGAACTCTGCCTGTAAATTGTTCTACTCCATATTTGTCAAACTCATTTTTTTTTTCTGGTAGTCACTGTGCAGTAACACCATTCTATACACCTTACCCTCCCTACTTGGTCTAGATGTCCTTCATTTGTGTTCATGCCACAGTCAAAGGATACTTTTATCATAAACTTTTCGTATTTCATTATAATCAGTAATAATGTATTTCTCATTTCCTCCAATGAGGTTGTAAACTTCACATTTCTCTAACTTGTTTTATTTTTTTTATTGTGATGAAACATAAGTAACATAAAATTTGTTATTTTAACCATTTTTAATGTTTAGTTCTATGACATTAAGTACATTCACATTGTTGTACAGCCGTTACCACCACCTATCTCCAGAACTATGTTCTCCAGCTGAAACTCTTTATCTTAAACACCAATGCCATTCTCCCCTCCCCCAGTCCCTGGCAACCAGCAACTAAATTGTTTTTATAATCTCAGGAAAGTGCTTGTCGTATAATAAGCAGGCAATAAATGTTTATTCAATAAATGAGTAAAGGTACTCATTAATTTTTGTTAATATTTCAATGGGAATTATGGGCCAATCAATGCCTTTAAATTTGGAGTGACTGTTTAATCTCTACATTAGTCAAATGAAATATATCGAAATTTATTCTAATCACATTGTGCCCTTATTTGATGAAATAAATGATTTTTTTAAAAAAGGACTGAATAAAAGTGGATGACAATCAAACTCAAAAGATGGGTACTTGAGAAACAGAATATCTAGATTATTAAAGAACACAACACAAAGGAATTCAATTATCTGTAACCTTTACAAAGTAAGCACAAGAACAAAAATAATCACTACTTTCCAAAAAATCCCAAATAAATGGCAATGTCAGCTATCACGGTTAATGGAATTAGGGCACAAGAAAAAAGATTACATGAGTAAGCTTTTTTTGGTTGTTACAGTGACATTGTTATTTTATGATTGAGTTGCAGATATTGCTTACAAGTGCTGATAAAAAAAAACAGGGAGGTTGATCCCAGTCAAACTATTTGTTTTAGTGAATTTTTAGACTGGCTTTTGAGAAAATAAGCAATATTATTTCACAGATTTACAATGCTTTCTTCAAGTCTTAGTTTGACAAACATATGGTGCTTACAAGCTGGCTTTCAGGGTATTTTTTAATTTAGTTGTGTTTGATAGCATTATATTTGCTGGAATAAAACAAAGAAAAGCATGAACTGTCTGATGGTCATGGGCATAGTCGCAATACTAAGTGAATGACAAGAAGCATATCCTTTCAGATCCACGAATTCTATTAGCATTGGTAGAACCTGGGTTCTTCTGTTCCTCTATGCCTGAGTTAAGAGGTGCAGAGGCATTAAGGCTGCTGTGTCAATAAAGCTTTTTCTAAAATATGGGTTAATCTCTTGAGTCACATAGAGAAAAAAATAATAATCTAAAGCAAAGTATCAGTTTCCAGTGATTAAATCAATCAAGTGAAACTGGCACACGTTCCCAAGGATGAGACAAAAATATCTGGTCAAATATGGTTAGACTACTAATGGAGAAAGAACATGCACAACAAAGTTATACAATTACATAATTTCAACTTGATGACATAAAATTTTACAGAATTTTTTATAGTGCAAAATGGTGCTCTAAAATTTAGAAAGCCATACAACCCTATAATTTGAGACATTATTTGAACCATTTAAATAGTATTAAATAATAGCCCAGAAGCAGCAGGTAATGTTGAGATGCTGGGTTTTAAATGACAGGGCAGATTTTAGCTGTTATTTAGCAGTTGTGAGACTTAGGCTAAGATCTTTAACCTCTCTGGGTTTTAGTGTCCTTTTCTGTAAAATGAGAAGATTGAACTAGATCAAATAAATCCCTAAATTCTATAAAGCTATAAAATTTATAAATAGAACAGATAATAAATGGTCATTTCTCTCTTACGTCAGCTTCATAAGGGTTTGGAAGTGGTATCAGAGGTACAGTTTAAAACCTACTGAATTACTATGTTGTATATATTTCAAATGATTTCAACTATGGCCTATTAATTATTGAGTAATCAACTTTGACACTCTTAGGTTCATTGATGAGCTCACATACTAAGACTCACGATAGAATTGGTTCTATTTTTCTCAATTCTGTAGGATACTTTACAGTGCAAAGATTAAACACTTTTTTCCCCTGAAAGTAATGAGAATTGATTTCTTTACCCCAATTAAACTTTCACATTCCAGAAGAAGAACTTCAAAAAAAAATTGCTTTTAAATCTTGCTGTCTTTCTGAGTCCCCAAGGGTTAAAAGGTATTATGCCATTTAAATGATGGAAAACTGTGTATCCTCATTTTAATCTTTTGCCCAAGTAAATACTACTTCAGGGACTTTAAATTTTAAAGCACAGGTTCATCTCAATCTTTACCTTAACAACGTTTATAAAGATTAAATGTAGGGCTGACTTTACATCTGAGAAATCTTGAATGATTTATATACAGGAGGCCAAAGTTGTTTTTAAATTAAAATATACATTCTTTCTTTTTTAATTTGAGTTGTAAATTGTCTTCATTATGCCACTTGAAATTTCTTATTTTGTAGATCTCTGTTTGAATTAAATAATAGAGAAAAAGTCTGGAGATGAATATGTATGCATTTTGTTTTTAGAAAGCCCTAACAGACTTCTCTTTTGCCTTCACTATTGAAACACATAAAACCAAATTTGGTATCTATTTAAATTGATCTATGTAGTTCTGATGATTAGTAGCTTTCCTTTAGTACTTATTTTTTTTTAGAAATGCTCTCTTCTCAAAGATGAGTAATTTCTTTCAGTTTTGGTGAACTTTGAAATTGTTACCTATAACAGTTTTCTGGATGTCCCTCCAAATGCCATAGTTCTTTACTGATCTACTTCATATTTAAAAAAAAATGCCATAAAAGTTTCCTGAAGGTAACCAGCTTCACTAAACACCAGAACACAATAGTTTGTGTAACCATGGCTGCCTGGATACAAGTCTACAGGGACTTTCTGTTTCTAGGGTGGAGATCTACTTCATTTATAGAAGCATTTAATGTCACAAATATGTCTCCCAGCTTTTGGATCACTTCAACATGAACTACAAAAGCCAGTGGTGGTTTAGAGGTCCTTTACTATTTCCTACAAACATTCAATGCTACCTCCCTTTATTCTTCCTCTTAAACCAATATTACCAAAAGGGAAAATTAGAGAGATATTTAGGGTGCCTCAAACAAATTTTCACTGAAAATAATCTTTGATGACACCTATCGACAAGGCTTAATCTGTCTTTATAATGACTTATAACTTAGCTTTGCTAACTATACATGTGGATTTTTTTTTTCCTGTAGCAAACATGGGATTTTATTTCTTTATATTTGTTTCAAAATTTTAAAAACTAGTTTGGTACTTTCAATTTGCCAACTTGTCACAGGCTGAATATTTATATCTTCCCAATATTTGTACTTTGAAACCCTACTCCTTAATGCAATCATGTCAGGAGGTGAGAGCTTTGGGAAATAATTAGAATTAGGTGACGTAATGAGAATGGAGCCTCTGCTCTGCTCACTGCCAAGTGAGTTGGCCATCTGAAACCTGGGAATGTCATCCCTATGACCAAACACATGCTCAGCCTTCCAGCCTCCAAAACTGTGAGAAATAGGTTTCTGTTGTTTATAAGTCTCACAGTGCATGGTATTTTGATATAGCAGCCCAGATAGACTAAGACAACACGGAAGCCACTTAGAGTCCACCCATTTCCTCTTTGCACTCTCCCTCTTGGATTTGTCTGTGATCAGATGTGAATGAATGCAGAAAAAGCCCTGCTACAATATGTCCTGCTCTCTCAGTTCTTATCTAAAAGGCCTAAGTGAGTCAGGCAGCTCACCTCTGCAACTCTTTGTCTTCAGAAAGAAAGGTATAGGTAGCTCCATTTTAGCCTTGGGTGTGAGCTGTACTCTCCAAACCTGCTTTACCTTTAACAAGGCTGTATGTACTTTGATCTGCCCCAGGCTTTTGGACTCTATTTTTTCAATTGATGTTATCCCACAAAAGAGATCAGGTAATTGATTAGCACCCTACAACATTCCTAACAGGTTAGAATAACACATATAATCCTATGTCGATTGTTCAGTCTTTGTCCTGATTTATCCAGGTATGTTCTGTGATTGATCACTGATTCACTATGACTTGGAGTCTGTGTCGATCACTGGCTTAAGCTCAAAAGACAGAGGAAATTTCATTCTGCTTACCTGGCTTTCTTTTGCACCAATCTGAGCCTGCTTCTGGGACTACCAGGGGTAAACATAGTTGAGCCCTCTGGAAATTGGTATGGAGAACCACAGCATCACTACTTTTCAGGGAACATCATGGAGCCTGGGTAGGTACAATAGGTAGTAGTAAAGACATGATGGTCAAGGTTTATCTTGTCTAGTAAATAGTCTGTCCATTATCTTGAACAACCAGGAAGCTTTCAGTAATATAGGGCCTGGACAAAAGAAATTTAAAGCAGCAGGCCACATTACAATAGGTAAGGGGGTCATCATAACCAGCAGATGCCTTTCACTCAACCCACAGCACCAGAGACACACACAAAAGGAATAACAGACACATATATGGAAAACTGTACACAGACACACATACATGGACATTTACACATAAACATGGTCACTCAAAGGTAGACATACACAGAGTGTTTTCTCCTTGGGACTCTTGCTTATACTGTATGCACCCCATCACCAAATCTAGGCAAAGCTAGGTTGTCCTTTGAATCTCAACAGTTCTGTCAACTCAGTTCTTCAGTGCCTTGGATATTGATTTCTTGTTTCCCTATACTATAAAAGTCCCATTTAATTAAAAAAAATTGTTTCCAAAAGAATAATTTTCTTTCCACAACTAGACTGCATTATGTATGAGAGAAAAAGAGACTTTGTTTTATAATTGGGATATCAATCATGGGTCTAAAAAGACAGAATAAAATATTTGATTCAGTGAAGTTATCGTGGGGGCATAAAAGATGACTCAGGAACACCCTAAGTATGCAATCGGTAGTCCTTCAACTCTAAATAAATGAGTATCTTCTTGTCATAGGCTCTGTGCAAAGTTCCAAGAATATTATATTTAACAGACAAGAGACACTGTTTTTAAATTCTTAAAGTCTAGTGGGGAATCAAATAGTTATAAAATTAAAAAAAAAATAAAAGAAGTGGAAACTAGTACTATGAAGTTTCAGCAATTAGTATATAACTATAACTAATTAGTTATTTTTTCTTTTTATCTACTAATCTAGTCTTATTACAGAGAAAGTAAAACTAATATTAACATCTGCCTAAATATAATCTTTTAAAAATGCATAATAACTGAATAATGTGTAACATCACATGGAGTGAAATGTCATTTATATTTAGCCAAACTTTTCCAAACAAATAAGATAATATGGCAACACTATAAACTAATCAGTGTAGGGTCTATTGCATGCTTTCTAAATCAAGTGATATTTACATGTACCAAAAATTAGCATATTAGCACACAAAATTTGTTTTCCAAATAAAAGATTTGCTGCCCAGTTTAATCTGCTAAGTGGTTGTAAAATAAATGTTACCTTTAATGTCATAAATTAAAAAAATGCAATTGCTTGCATTAACCTACCATATGTTTATGCAAACTGGAGATAATTGACATCTATTTAAGGGATCATAGGGATTATAAAAGATTATACTGACACTCCTTTAAACTATAATTATCACCTTCCATTAATAATAACATGAATTTACATAAGTATATTTCTCTGCTAATTACCTGTAATTGAGATAATAATCCATGGGGGTAAATGCATTTTTGTTTTTGGTTGTTAAATCCCCTACAGCATCTCAATACCTACATTTTAATTTTATAGTGTAAATTCATTGGGTGGTTTATGTGCTAACTGCAGCAAGAACAGATTTTTCATTAAGCATCAGACACTGCTCCTGGATTGAGGCAAATAGGAAGCAGAGCTGGGGATCCCAGCACTTGGGAAGGCCCATCTGTTCAGACAAAGTGAGATGGCCAGTCACTCTTAAGGAAAAGGCACGTGGATGCATTCACACGCTAGTGATTAAACTAACCTAAAGAAAGGTGAGCTCATAAGTATTAATTCCCTTCAGAACCTGTGGTTGGATTATAACCATTTACTTTTACTTTGATACTAAAACCACCAATGTCTGCAATGCTGTCCAATTGAAGGAGTTTTTTTTTTTTTTTTTTTTTAAACGCCTACAGCACCTGATATTTCTAGGTGGTCTCCCATCCGAATACTAACCAGGCCTGAACCTGCTTAGCCTCCGAGATATATGCTATTGGGCACATTCAGGGTGGCATGGCCAAAGATAAGAAATTGGTTTTTAAGTCATTTCACCAGCAACTGCAGACTTATTTTTTAAAAGGCCTGCTTTCCTCAGAAGACTCTAACACTGCACTGGCTAAGATAAAATAATTAAATAAAGATTTACAATGTGAAGGTGATAAGAATTAATGACTTAGAAAATTCTCACTTCTCTCAAGACAGTTATTATTCAAACAGTGAATTCATATGGCCCCTTAATAGCAGAGAGAAAATCTGGGATGATCATAGTGAAATATACTAAACATTAAAGAGATGAATAATGATGAATTTCTCAGAATTGGTTGAGAGGGGAAAATTGTCGGAATGAAGGCCAGTTTGTGTTATTTGTAATAATTTGAGGCAGAATGCCAGGTTTTTGTAGCCAGAGAATAGAGAATGTCAATAGGATATTAGTCTAAAGGGATGTGGATGCAGCCTTGAGGATACATAATGGAAGAAAGGCTCCTGTCATCTCTGTGGAATGCTGTCGTTCAGTGAGGACAGTAGTGTAATAGGTGAGTTATTACTAATCCACAAAACAGTCATTGATACTATTGTAGATGGAGAAACAGATGCACAGAGGTTTTAAGTTCTACACACAAGTTTCCCTACCTAGGAAATGGGAAAGCAAAGATTTGGCTCCAGCCAACTTGCTCAAAATTTGTGAGTATTCTCTCTATAATACATAGTATCTTTTGATCAGTTCTGCTTAAGGCTCAACCAACTTCAGTACAACTGTGTACTGGGCATTTGTAATTTTTTGTCTGTAGCATATCTTCAGTTCTATATTTCTAATAGCATCCCTCTTGCCCTTCTTTGTATGTAATCTTAGAGGCAGACAAAATTTCTTCCATTCTTTATCCTTGCATAAATGAAAGAAGTTGTATTAGGTACATACTTGGACTTAGAAAGATGAATGCTTTCTTGTAAGACTTAGAATCATGTGAGAGTTATGCTAGTAATAATTGGAGGCTCATTGTCCACAGTGGGCTTCAAATCATGTTGCTCCCATTAGTTTGCCTTTGCTGCCCTAGCCCTCGATTCCTAACTGTTATTCAAAATTAGTTTCCCAGCTTCCCTTAGATTCAGTTGAGTTTATAGCTTTCTAGTACATTCTCTTAGTGTATTAGCAGATACACTAAGAGTCAGTTTATTATTATGGCATGGGAACTTCTTACCTCCCTGTCCAAAGGAAAAGGCAACAGCAAATAGAAAAAAAAATCTTAAAAATCAAGGAACCATTCCTTTAAGCAAAAGTCACATGTAAATTGCTTCATATAAAATTTCTCAGTAGATGATGAATGACAGCAAGAAAACAAATGAATTCAGAGATTGTAAGTGTTAACCTTACTGAGTCCATGCCTAAGAGTCAAAGCCAAAACCAATTAAATGGAACTTTCTGAATGAACAGAATAATTACATCAATATCACTCATTTAAAAAAAAAAGTTTTAGACTCTCCAAACATATTTCTAAAACCAATTTGGTATTTAATATTTGATATTTAATATTCCTACTTTTATATCTTTCTCTTAGATCTTTTCCTATCCATTTAAATAGCATTCTTGCTCTCGTGGTAATACATTTTTTCACAGATAACTTATTTTTAGTAAGTAAAAATCTAGACCTTTTAAATAAAAGCCATATGATTGAATATGTCTTTAATATGCATATGGTACTCTACTTAAACAGTAGAGTAGGTAATGATTTTGGTTTGAGATGAATGGATTTCAATGTAGGATCCAGGATGTTCTTCAAGACAAACCTAGAGAAATTGCTTATTTCATGACTTTTTTTATATGTTACCTTTGGCCTCTGATTTTTATGATTTTAAAACTGATTTAAATACATGCATTCTTTGGGAAGAGCATCACAACTGGCAGAGTAAAGAGTTGCTAAGAATCTTCTAGAATTTTGGGGGGAGGGACATTTATCTGTCTTCATAAAACCTATTCTCCTGGGCATGAGTTGAGGATTGAAATTAACTCTTTTATTGCTGGCTTTAAAATTTAAATATTCCTTGGTGAAATCATCCTACAGTTATGTTATTCATTTGTCTAATTTCTTAGGCAGAATATGACTACCTAAGAGTATTTTCTTACATTAAGCTCCAGAAAGTTGTTTCAGGAAGCTGTGATTTCATGATAGCTCTAGTTAAAGGCCTTATTCAGATTTTGGTTTTCTACAACTAATTCTATTTTTATCTTGTTAGTTCTAAAAATATGATAGTTGACAAGAGGGGATAAATATGCAAGCTCTTGGAGTCAAATTGGCTGAGTTAAAATCAGTTTTATTATTTACTAGCCATGTGATCTTCACCATGTTAGATGATTTCTCTGTCTCAATTATCTTACCTGTAAATAATAGGTGACCACATTATATCTAACTTATATGATTATTTTTATTCACTAAATATTATTAAGCACATATTATAAGCTATTTAATATTGAGTAATGGGAATATAGAAGTGAAATAGGAGGCAAAATTTTTGACCTTATCCAATCTCTCATTCTACTAGATAATGGCCAACATCTACTCAATTCTTACAGAGTTCCAGGCACTGTTAAAATAAGAAATTACACACACACACACACACACACACATATGTGTGTGTGTGTATAATATATATATATATATATATATATGTATATGTATACACACATATGTGTGTGTGTGTAATATATATATATATATATATATGTATATGTATACATACATATCTATGTACATACACACTCACACCTTTTTTCACTTAATATTGACAGTCACTTTATGGGACATATACAGTTGATGTTTCTATTACTTTAGGCACAAAATTATTAAGTAACTTGCTCAAGATTATATAAGATTGAAAGGACAAATGTAAAGGGCTTGGAGAAATACCTGATATAAAGGAAGCACTAGATAGATAGATGATAGATAGGTAGATAGATTTTATAGACAAACAGATATTCTAATCATAATTAACTAATAAAATTTCCCTCAGTCTTTCAAGCACTAATGGTTCTTGTATACTATATATATATTTCTTTATCATGGATGCAATAATGTTTAAGTACTACAGAAATATGTGAAGTAAAAATAAGAGTCCTTAAAATATCCTCTCGTATATACCATTAAGAGTTTGGCTTCTAAGCTATGATGGACTTCTTTTCCTAGCACTTTTATGAAATTAGGTCCCAGAGCATAATAAGATAAAATTTTGGTTACAGTCAGTATTCATCTCAGAAACATAAGTGATTTCTAATATCAATGAAAATTACCAGTGGGTAAGAAGTAGATTACAGAAGGGACAGTATAAGGAATGTTTAAGCAATTCCATAATTGGCATTTTTTTCATTCACCTTCTCATAAGAGCAATGATATGAAATAACTCTTTTTTCTGTAGTACAGAAAAGAAAACTCTATTTTTGCCTAATTGGATTGACTGCCAACCAATTGCAAACTTTTAAATATAAGTAGTTATTTAGTATAGCAATGTACTTTTTATGTATGAGGAATCACAATTATAACTGTCCTGGAACCAAGAGGAGAATTATTCCCTATATCTATTTACACATTTTAAACCAAAATTGCTTGAGAACTTAGCTCCAATTTTTATTTCCTTTCATATTGATTCAGCCCAACTGAAAGGCTCTAAATCTCATTTTATAGAAATGAGTGTTTTGTTACTGTAATTACCAAGATAATAGTTTTGGTAATGTGGTTAACTAATAGAATTTCATCAGTCTCTCAAACACTAATGGTACATCTCTATGTTTTAAGTAAGTAAAAACTTATTGAAGAACCATAAACAAAACTAAAATATGGGTCTTTAATATGAGACAATACTTAATAGGTGCCAGATGGATCTACCCAGAGCTATGTACAAGCGTGAACTATTATATGCCAGATGTTACCTACTCAAAGAGAGGGTATAATC
Organism: Cynopterus sphinx; assembly: GCA_030015415.1. Classification (NCBI taxonomy): domain Eukaryota; kingdom Metazoa; phylum Chordata; class Mammalia; order Chiroptera; family Pteropodidae; genus Cynopterus; species Cynopterus sphinx. The sequence goes on along the minus strand of CM057380.1, from coordinate 62,988,560 downwards.
TTGGGCAAAATAGGGTGTGTGTGTAATAAGGGCTATACAAAGCAATTTGAACAGAGAAAACTTAGGAACTTTTATTAGTATTAGTTTAGTTTAAAAATTGGGAAGGCATAAAATAAGTCTTAACTAATATTTATTATATTAATAAAATTAACAAATGGCTAAAAAAGATTCCTCTGAGTAAATTTGTATTGAAGATAAGCATAAACAAATATAAAATTGAGAAAATGATGCCTCTCCTATTCCACTGTCCTCTTCATTAGCCACATGGAGAGGTAGAACAATTATTATCTAATCATATCTATCAGGAAGATCTTTAAAAAATGAAATTATGAGGAAGGTTATTTGAAATATAGATTCATATCTACATCATTAATGATGAACCTAACCCTAGATGCATCTTGTGCCTTGAGATATTAGCAATATATATGATGTATAATGTGTAGATGTAACATTCACATACACATGCACTAAGAGGGTTTTTTCACATTTTTTTCCCCCTAACAATAAAAGAAGTTTGGAGAACACTGATACTGTGAAGACAATAATCATTCTGTCTCTTTAATGAAGGATGACTTTATTAGTGTACTGTATATACCAGAGATTGCAAACACATTTTCTTTGAGCCAAACCTGGTTCACAGAAATGTTTTATGCAGCTTACACAATGTTATTTTCTACATTTATTTGCTTACTTTGGAAATTCATGAGATTTTACATTTTAAATACATTTTTTTTTTTTACTCTTATAAAGCTCTGCTCATAATGTGCACGTTTTTCTGCATGGGAACCATCTTTCCTCTTTAGTCAGAGAATATTCTTTCAGGTTCCCTACAATTTCATCTGCTTCCTATAGTTTTATATTCAATTCACTCTGTTGATTAATGTCCCTGTATGCATTTGAGTCTGAACTTTGGTATAAATGGTGGCTGTAGTATAGACAGCTAGCATGTCTCACAAAGATTCAAACTTCCCCACACTAATGAGCATGGAGTGAGTCCTGGGAAGCAACTGCTGATCCAGGAATATTCCTTCATTATTATTCCATCTAGTAGGCATTGTGACTAGTTTTATCAATGGCACATGATCACAAGTGGCATATGTCCCAAAGAGCTTTCTTTTTTCCCCATCACTGTCTGACTTCAGAAGAGACCTAGTAGAGAGGAATAACATCAGATAGTAGATGTCTGGTACCTGAGTTAACACTTAGAAGGCTTTCTGTAGACCAGGAACACACTTCTACTGTGATAGATAAGCCAGAAAACGTATGGGTTTATTTGTTGCAGCACAATGACTAATACCAATATTTATGAAATACTTATATCCTGATTAATTTAGAAAGCACTGTCATATTTACTGATAAATGCCATGGAAAATGATTAAACTGAAATTAGGGCTGCAGATACAGTTCACCTATGTGCAAAAAAGCTAGATTTGGAAAAAAATGCTGTTAAATCAGTTACTTTTTATTATTTTTAAAAATGAAACTAAATGATGTCAGTGGGCACATATAAATAATTAACAAAGCAGCAGATTAAATTGTATCCCTACTATGTCAAATTATGGATTTAAAACAAAAAAGCTTATGTCAGTTGTTAAAATTTAAAACTCATAAAAACTTTTGTAATTGGGGTATCAAAATAATTTAATTTTGTCCTCTCATATTTTTACCTTCCTGTAAATTTTTAGCATCATGTGTGCTATACCTTAACATAGTAAAGAAACAAAACAATGGTTCTTTTTAAACCAATTCAGTTGAAAACATCTACTTGCCAGGTGAAAGACAAGAAAAACCCTAGACAGCAGACTGTCATCAAACAACATTAATTCCAAAATAATGTGTTAGGTGAAATTTTTTAAAAAAGCAAATATTAGCACCCCCCTCTCTCCCCCCTCCCCACCTCCTACTACAGGTTTACTTAAAAGGGGAATACGTTGATTAGAATAAGCAGTCTCAGCACATGTCTGTGTCTTGGACTGGAGAGAAAGCCTTGATCTTATGCAGGGATGTTTTTGTATTGTTTTTAATCTGGAACGTAGTATGTGTACATGTGTGCATGTCTATATATGTCTTGGGTGTGAACAAAGTGGTGAGTATGATGGCAGTCTGTGGCTCTAGAAGCCGAATAGAGCCCACCAGTCCTGGAAACAAGACAGATCAAAAAGAAATGTCAGATGAACAGGACAGAGGAATTAGAGTAAAGCATTAGGCAGGATTTCTAGAGGGGACCTGGTGCATATCTGCTCATCTCCAGTCATATAACTGTTTATTAGGGGAGACTCATTCAGACTCTAAGGCAGCACTGCATTACGTGGAAAAGTTATAGAACTTTCATCAGCAAAGTCAAATGCATAGAGGAACAAATAGCTGAAGGAACAGTGCAATAAATCAGAACTGAGACCTTTAACTTTATTCTGAACTACTGATTTTAGTTGCTTCCTTTAAGCACCAAGGATTTTCAAACCCCAACAAGAACAGGGTGATTACTTGGTCTGATATGTTCTAGACCCCAACAAGGAAATGTACATACGAGCTCTATATTAATAGAATGGGACAGATTGAGACAAAAAAAATGTATTTAATTCAATAACATATAACTTGTTCCTTTTTGTCTTTCTGAGCATAAAATTAGAATGAAAAAATTCAAAATCTGTAGCCCTAGGCATAGTTCCATAAGTTGGAATGGGTTTCCTGCTGGTTGAGCTGCATGCACTTCAGCTAATCTCTGTTACTCTTTGTACTCATAAAACTCTATATTTCTATGTACAAATCTATTTTGTTTTATAAGATTGACTAAATAACTTCCACATTTTTCTTGCAGCACAAAATTAATGAGTATAAAGAAAATTTTACCCTTAAATTACTGCTAAATTACTGCATTTGAGACAATCAAGGTTATTTGCATGTGTTCATAATCACCTAAAATCATTTTGAATATCAATAACTTGATTCAGAAAAGTGAAAGTTCTCTGTCTACCTCAGCATTGGGTTTCAGAGAAGGAGAAGAAATGGGAGAAGTGTCCTGAAAGAGGTCTGTGAATGTGAGGAGAAGTGAATGGGGTGGGGAAAGGAGAGAACTTTTCCTATATGATTCAGCAACATATGTTTGGGGCAGCAGGAAGTAGACAGGAACCTAGACATCATTGAGGCAATAGGCCAGGAAAGGAGAATTGCTAAAAAATCTATTTTGTTGTATAAGATTGACTAAATAAATTTAGTATTTTTCTTGCAACACAAAATTGATTAGTCTAAAGGAAATTATTTTGAAAGTTTTCAAACTTCACTTCTTTTTATTCCTTTTCATTCATTCACTAATTTAACAGATATTTGCTGAGCACATACACTACTCTACGTAGTGTTAGAACCTGAGTAAGATATAGTATCTAACCTCTAAGAATCTACAGGATTAAATTACCTGAGAGCTGTAAATTAGGTTGTACAGATAAAGAAAAATAAAAATATATACTCCAGTTACTGCTACAGGATAATCAAGAAAAAGTTTAATTTTGTAGAAATCAACTAAGGCATAAATTGTCACGTGGAAACCATATTTCCAAAGCAATAAAGTATAGAACATAATTCATTAAAGATTCAGAAATAGTGAAGATACCTTAGAGTGGTTAGCCATACCAGAAGCTATTATTTAGGTGGTCTAGATTATACTCTTTCAGGCTACTCTAGAACCAGTTATAATTTAATTGTAGTTGGAGGATAAGTGGTTAACTATAATTGTGGCAGACTAGATGTGTCAAGGTCACTAGGTGGCCGGTACCCAATTCTTATCAAATAATATTATTTAGTGTGGGAACTTAATTTTCTTGTACTTAAGATTATAATGTTTTAGAGGACTCTAAAGTCTGTTTGAGTTTTAATATTCTAAGTTCTTAGGAAGTACATAACTTAATCAAGTCTACATCATTTGCAAATGATGATTAGAACTTAAACCAGGTACAGGAAAAAATGTAATAAATAGATTGTAACAATATTAACCTTAACTCACTTTAATGTGAGGATGTCTAAAAAACTAAACAAAAAAATAAAGTTAAAATCATAAACATCTGAGAGTCATGAGGTGATCAAGAATCTAACAATTTGGATTCAAGTCCTAGACTGCACAGTGGTCCAAATTTGGGGCTCTGGATCCAGAAGATGCCCTCAACTTGGAAAGAAATGAAGCACTGTTTTCGTTGGACTCAGTAAGTAAATTTTAGAAAGAAAATCAAAACACAATTACTTGAGGCTTCTACTTCTGCATGACTAACTAGCCCTATAGGGTACAAGAGTCAGGATAAAGTTTTAGCAGAACGTCACAGTTAAGAAGGGGTATGCATATAGGTGGAAATTAGTTTGACTTAATTCTAGGGAATTTAAAGTTGACAGAGCTAAATTTGGAGTTTAACCAAACTGAAGACTCATCAGTCTTGGTCAGACTTCAATGATAGAGAAATGACTAGGTAGGATAAATACCTTTGGGGTAGATTTCATTACTGTTTTTAATTGGTTGCTGCCTCTCCTTGTGAGAAAATATTTTTCTCACTCTGTTAACATGAGACTTGACCATGTATCTAATTTTGGTCAATAAAATGTGAGTAAAATGATCTAAAGTGTCACTTTAGATAAAAAATTTAGAAGCCCTCGTATGGTTCCACCATTGGTTTTTCCCCTCTTCCCAGAGAATAGCATATCCTTGATAGAGATTGCTCACATAGCAGGGGACCCAAAATGGAGCAAAGCCAAACTAACCAGTAATGTAAATAAACCTGAATACAGTATAAACCTTGTTATCAAAGTTATTGAGAAATTGGGATTGTCTGTTATTACAGCTTAAGCTAGTGAAGACTGGTTAATAAACTTCTTCCTTCAGTAAAGATACTTTTACTGGAGGAAATATATGGATATTTACTGGAGATACTATATATGGATATATTGCTTTTGATAAAATAATAGTAATAATTAGTGGCAAATACCTGTGTCAATTTGAATTCACTATCAAATTTTGCTTAAAATATTCTTTTGATAAAGAAAAAATTCACCTAAAAGACATGAAACATTTTTTCACTATAGCCAAAAGGTTAATTATAAATAGAAGTAATAGTTTGCATAGAACAGTCTTAGAAACAGGAAGACAATTTTATTTCCTTATGAGGAAAAAAATGAAGCCTTCATTTTAAAGTTAAGATATCTCGAATGCATTGGAATTCATAATGATGTTTAGAATGAACTGACATGATTTCTGTTCCATCTGGAATGGCTGTTACATCACTCTTTGAAGAGACAGGTTGGCATCCTGCATGACCTTTGAACACAAAGGAAAACCATTTTTAGTATGTTGAATGACAGCTGTAAACAGAAAGGCTCAGCAAAAGTAAATTCAATTTACTTTCTTTGGAAGTACAAATACTATGAATAACCACAAAGTCTATAATTATGGCTAGCTAATCTAGGATTCTGAGTTATGCTTGTCACAAAGCATCTTCTGTGAGTCTAAGGCATTATTCCAGAGAGTTAATTCCAAAGGGTATTGGATTAGTTTTAAACAAGAAAAAGAACCAAAGCTTTAGAAAAATAAAACAAATTCAGGATTTGAAAACATAAGTGGACAAAGAATTTACTGTTATGGGTACCTTTGAAAATAATTGTATACCTTTCTGACTCCTATCAATGGCACCCACTCATAGTATTTTGAGAATAAGATAAAAAGAAGCAGTGGGCTGCTATGTCTATAGATTCAGTCTTAGAGTTTGACCTCTTGGGTTGTTCAAGTTTTTTCATGAAGCCAGAAGAAACTTGCTGTTTACTCAGACAAGAACAAAGCTGTGAGCAAACTGGTTTACCACTAACACTGCCTCTAATCCCACGACAAGGTTATATTGGTGAGATTAGGTTAGGTTTATGTTGTAGTAAACAATTCACGAATCTCTATTTCTTATTCATGCTACTGTCCCATGCAAGTCAGCATAGTTAGGAACCCAGATTGTGGAGGGTACCACCAACTATTTTAGAGCTACACTATGTGGAACACATGATGCCCATGTTTCTCAGCATGGCAAGATAAAAAAATGCTTGAGAGTATTTCATCAGCAGTTAAAATGCTTTGGTGCATACTGCAAACTATTGGCCAGAGCTGCCCACATGGCCTTGCCTAATTTCAGGAAGGTAGGAATTTAAAATCAACTTCCTATTTACCTAGCAGGACAAGAGAATTAGTTATGAATGAGTTCAACCACAAAAATGCTCAACCTCATAAGTGAGCAGACACCAACCTTAAAAAAACCTACATGGAAACTTGGAATGAAAGACAAAATTACTAGACAAATATAAAAATTATATCACTGTAAATAGCATTTGGGAAAATCAAATGAGACAGAATAGAGTTTTTCCTTTGGAGAATTGTTTTTACACCTGTGTCTTAGAAACTTGTCATCCATCTATTGTTTCAAAACAGCTTTGGTCATAATATGTTTTAAAAGATGTTATTGAACTGGAAAACAGATTATGATCTTTCAAAAATAACATCCTATAACTGTAGCCAAGCTTTTTATATATGAAAAAATTGTAATAATTAATAATAATAATAATAATAATAATAAAACAGTTTCATCATCTATGGATTTTGGCAGTGGTGGGGAAATATTTAATGAATAAAAGATAGTCACTGAGAGCTCAGTTGCATCATTATGGATAATTTTTTTTCTCTTTCCTTACAAAACTAGATAAGAACAGAGAGACAACCATCTGCGAAAATATAAAGATATTCTGGTTGATCAGGAATGCTATCTTTATATACTACTTATAATAAGGAAGTAGTAGCAGAATGAGTTATACTTGCTAAGAAATAGTAGATCATGGACCTGGGCATCTGTAAAATTAAAACCTCCTTTAGGTGAGTCTAAGGTAGAACCTTAGCAATGGAACCATTGCTATAAGTGAATCAGGGATCATGTCTCCTTTTGTGCACTGTTGTATCTTCAGTGTCTAGTATAATCCCTAACATGTAGTTGACATTCAATAAATATTTTCTGAATAAATTAATATTGCTAGATTGAGTATATTAAAAAAACATTTGTAAAATTAAGGCATTATGTAGACATAAGCTGGCAAAGGCTAAAAATGAGAAGTGTAGTTTTAAAAGTGAAAATGAGCTAAAGTAAATGTTAGTCAATGTCTCTTTGACATTGGCTACACAGGGTCATAGGAGATATGTCTATTAATTTCCTCTAATAAACACAATTAGGTAATTAAATGTGAGTTCTCCCTCTCTGAGAGCCATGTTATAGCAGGTATTATCTCTCAATAAGTATGACCCACTATTTAGATGCCTGAGTTTTCACAGAATGCAGTTACATCTGTCTTGAGAGAGCTACAATTAAACCACACTGTTTAAGTGTAATTAAATATAATGACCACTATAACATACTTGGTACTTCTTTAACTCTCATAATTTCTTGCCACTCATCAATTTTGACTTTTTTCAAATATTTTTTATTAATATTGCTGTTGTCTTGGTAAAAGAAAAAAAAATTTTAGTGGTACTCTCTTGGATGGATTCCCTCTTCATTCAAGATCCTTTAAAAAATTACTTATCCTACTTCTACCTGATCCACAATATCCCTCTATACTTCCAATATTTATTTTTCTTGTCTTTATTTCCTTTCCCATATTCTGACAATTCTGTTATTACTTAAGTCAGCCTCAGACCTCATGTCTCAAAGCCTTCTTTTTCTGCTTCATTTTAGGGTTCATGATTCTATAGACAGTGAATTCCTTAACAGAGTAGAGAAGTCCCTTCAGAGTTATGTTTCTTTTCTCTCACCATTCACTCTTCCAAACATCTCCCTCCAAAATGTGTCCTTAGTTGAACATGACTTTGGGTGGTTTCCAGATGCATCATGCATTTACATTTTTACATTGCATCAATTAGGAGGTTTTCAGAAAACAAATTTTAAGTGTGCTAGATAAATAATATTTGTTATTTCATATTAAAAAAGCCAACAGAGAGAATGATTCATCTCCTCCTGTATCATTGGCCAGAACTGCTTCTCATGCTCTTGCTGATCTCTTGGTGAGAGGAATATTGGCTTAAACTAGTCTTAATTCTTTCATAGTGGTTAGAGAGAGACCTTTGAAAGGACTTAGTGGAAAAGGTCAAACAAAATTGGGGTCTTCTTGTTAAGTAAGAAGTTAGGAAATAGCTGTTGAGTGGGAAACTGTGTCTTTCATAAATACAACTTTACTTTTCTACTTGCAGAGTTCTCTCCCTGTCCTCCGCCCCTTTAAGTAAAATTACAACTCAACCACCAAGATTCTTTTCAGATGACATGTCCTTTATGAAGTTTTATTCAGCCCCCTGTAGAAAGAGTTAGCTGCTTTTTTTTTCCTTTATTTTCAAAACCATTTATGTTTTTATTAAAATACTTTGCAAACTGTTACATATTGTATATCTATATTAATTCTTTTCATTAGATGGAAGATGCTGGAAATCAAGGGCTTATTTCAATTTCTAGTATCCAACATTTTACCTGACTTAGAGTAAATGTTTGAAAGGTTAAATGATCAAATCAAACTATACCCAGATATCTTAGATAATATGTGTGTATAGTTTATATAATCTAATTTATAACAAGAACTATTATTATAAAAATAGCAGGTGGTATTATTCTAATAAAAACTAGAGCCACATTTGTCTGCTTCTGTAATTTATAGCTGGACTAGAAATAATGTATTTCCTATCCTTTGAAAAAAAAATTTTTTTATGATCTAAATAGACCTTTAGAAGGCAAACTCTCTTGGACATATGAATTCAAAATATACATGTCTGGCATTGTCCTAAGCTCTTAGACAACAAAATAACACAGTATGGACCCTGCTGTCAGGGAGCCCAGAATATAGTGAGAAGAAAGACTTTTAAAAAAAAATAAATAATGAAAATGCAGTATTTACTTGGAGAAACACATCCCAAAGCAGGAATTTTAAGGGGAAAAAGGATAAGAGAGATTATCCTCTTGAATAATGCTTATCTGTAGTGGAAGTGATGCCTAACTTTTGTCTAGGAGGATATTAAGAACTTTTCCAAATGAATCAGGGGTGAAAAGAATGCCAGGATGAGGTGTAAGAATGTACAAAGATAACAGAAGCATATACTCATATGCATAATTAAAAAGTGCAAGTAGTTCTACAGTCTTGGAAGGCATATTTTGAGAAGAACAATACCAGGGGAGGGAGCTTTACAGGAAAATATGGGGATGGATTATGGAGGGTGTCAGGAAAGGATCTAGAACTATTTCAAAGGCTTTTACTGGGAGCTGGCTAGCTTAATTTGCATTACAGGGAAAAATGCTCTTCAACTAACAAATGCACTGTAAGTTCTCATTGAATAGATGATGGTAAAGCCTTTATTGGCAAATTAGAGAAACTCAGCAGACTAAATTGATATAAAATGATCAACTTTATGTTTACTTTAAAAATAATAGGAAATTTGAAATATATTCTCTTTCCCAAGAGAACTTTTCATACTCTTATTGTCACCAGGGGGTTGTTAATGCTTTTGGACTGCTGCCCGCAGCCCTGGCCTTGCCCCCTAAGTGGATACTCAGTGATGGCATTATACCCTCATAAAGATAGACCGCTGATTACATTTCCATTAACACCAGAGCCACATCTGTCTGCTAATTTTCCTGCCTATAAGTGTTAAATTTTTACAATGGCCAGCTTACAGGGGAGAAGAACCCCCTTTTTTTGTTGGAGTGTAGAGATAGCATGTAAAATTTATGACTGTAGTCTTTATCAACAAATATCCTAAATAGAGTTTCTAAAATAGACTTTACAAACCTTGTTTTTTAAAACCATTTGCCTAGATTTGTGAGAAGTTGTTCATTTTTTCAGATTCTGTTTGTCCACTTCAGGCATAAAAATAAAAAAGGGATACAGAGAGTATAATTAGTTATTTATTCATCAAATTTCTATGAAACATTTATTAGGTTCCAGACATTGTGATAGGTGCCATGGCTTTTAAACAATGGTTGTGGCATTACTTTTGTCCTTAAAAGCTTATAATCCAACTCTCCCACCTTGAGTGTAAAGTATTTTTAAAGTAAATACTAAAACACAATTCTTATGGAGGGAATCAAAAGCTATCACAGTACTATGGTTAGCAAGAGAAACCATAGGTAAAATTCTAGGATCCTTGATTATCATTAGTAGTAGATTTAAGTCCCTGTAGCAATTGTAATCACACACACACACATTTTGATTATTTATTTTTATAGACTGTGTCCCCCTCAAAGGCTTTATCTTGAAGCCCTCACCTCCAATGTACTTAGAGATCAAGACTTTGGGAGATAATTAGGGTCAAATAAGGTCAGGAGGGTGGGGCCTTATGATAGAGTTAGTGTCCTTATAAAAAACATTAGAGAGCTTACCCTTGTCTCCTCCTCCACTTATTATCTCACTCTTTTCAAGTGCATGTACAAAGGAAAGGCCATGTGAGCACATAGCAACTAAGCAGCTACCAGAATTTGCCTGTGTTGGCACCCTAATCTTGTGGACTTTCAGCCTCCAGAATGGTAAGAAAATAAATTTCTGTTATTTAAGCCATCTAGTCTATGGAGTTTAGTTATGGCAGCCTGAGCTGACTAATACACTCATCCCATGGTAGATACCATACCTAGTGCTTTGTTTTTACTTAATGTTCACCATGACTTTTCATTGCAACTATTGTCATCATTTTATAGGTATATCAACTGAGGCTAGGGGGCTTAATAATTTGCCTGTGATAGTAGAGCCAGTAAGTGGCAAATCAGTATTTGAGCCAATGCCAACATTATATCCACTATTAAATAATGCCACTTCATGCACAGATTCATTAATTTTTGTTCCTATAAATGGCAAAATATGGTATTTAGATATTTGTATTCTAACATCCCAAATATCCTCTTTTTAAAAATCTCATATTTAGTAATAATCACACAAACTAATTTCCCTTGTTTCTAAGCATTTGATATTCTTGTTAATTGTCATTTATGTAATGTTTTCAGGAACCATAGAAGTTGGAGAATAATTTTTCCCTGAGATCCAAGTATTGTCTTCTGCACTATTTAATTTTGTAACGATAAGGAGAAGCAATATAACAGTTGTCTGACTCAACATGATCGCACATTAATTACATGATTGCTGAGATTCCTCAGCCCTGTTTTTATTTGCTTTAGAAATTATGTGATGATGTCATTCAGTGTCAGATGGAACTGTCAGGTCCATCATTTAGGTCATCACATGGGTATTCTACTTACTGCTTTTGATAGGTTTACTTTTTTTTTTGGCCAGTTCTGGTCCACCTTTTCAAATAGGGGTGCATATAAATTTAATAATATTTTCTTTTTCTAGTATGTTTTGAACTTGAGTATTTATTTGAGTGGCTGGAATAATGAACCTTTATTTTTGAGTCAGTATCTTATGAGGAAGGTCTGAATGCATTCGTGTTACTGCCTTATTGCTCACTTTCCCTTTATAGTTAAACTCTTTGAAGTAGTGGTCTGTACTCACTAAATTCTCTCCTCCCAAGCTTTTTAAAGCCAACTTAAATCAGATTTGCTTCAAACTGCTCTTATCAAGGTAACTAAGGACCTTCACATTGTTAAATCTAAGGCTTAATTCTTATCTTTCTTGATCCATCAACAGTATTTGACACCACTGATCATTACTCTTTGAAATACATTTTCCCCCTTAACTTTCAGGATATTGCATTCACCTGGTTTTCTTTCTATCTCTCTAACTGCTGCCTCAAGTTTCTTTTGCTGATTTACCTTCATTAGTTAGATCTCTAAATGTTGAAGGATCTCTGTACTCAGTCTTTGGACCTCTTTTCTTTCTATAATTTTTCCTACATTTGGTGATTTCCCATAGTCTCATGCCTCAGAATAATCTGTTTTAGGTATTTCTTCTTGTGTAACAATTACTCCAACATTTAGTAGTTAAAAATAATGATAGCCATTTATTATCTCTCACAGTTTCTCAGTTGAGTGATACTGGTTTGAGGTATTGTCTGGGGTTACAGCTGGGTGTCAACTGGGGCTTCAGTAATCTAAAGGTTTTCACTGGGGCTGTAAGATTCACTTTCAAGGTGACTCATTCACCTGCCTGGAAAGTTGGCCCTGCTGTTGGCCAGAGGGATCAGTTACTCTCATGTATATCTCTGAATAGAAAGATATACACCTTTACTTCCAGTATTCATCACATAGGACCAACCTTGAGATAATTAAGAATGGACTGCATACTGCATAAATACATAAATACGTAACAACCAGGCTTAAGTCATTAGAGACCACTGTGAGTCCAGCTACTCTGTGGCCCACAATGATCTCTCTTCCACATACAAAGTAAACTCACCCTTCCCCTAGTACTCTCCAAAATTTAATCTCTTTATGCCTCTGGTGCAGACTATTGTCTAGCATACCCTCAATATAAATCAAGTCCAGATGTGACCAAGGTGGCTGAGATTAAGTTCATAAAGTATACTTCTTCAAGTAAAATTCCTATTGGTCTATAAACTAAAGAGACAAGTTTTCTGGCTCTAACATATCCAATATACACTAACAGGATGGATGTAGAATAACTGTCCTAAAGGCTCCATTCTGAAAGGGAGGTAAATAGAAGGCCCACAGGAGTAACTGCTCTCAAGCAATTCTAAAATCCAGCTGGGCATATGTTACCATTCCTACTGCCTGTATATTATTCATATATTAATTCCATCTTTGAGATCTTGATTCTATATTCTAAATTATCCTATCTTTTTCATAATAAATGTCTATTATTTGTAACTTAGTGGGATTTTTTTTATTAATTCTTCTTCCTGTTGCTGTTGCTGCTGCTGCTGCCTACTTCCAGTTTATAGCAATTTCAGAGTCTAGAGCCATCTTATTTCCTTTATATTGTCTCTGCCTCTTTTATTCCAAACTAGCAGTGTTCCACAAATACAATTCACTTAAAATTATTTTTGACTTTCCTGTGAATCATATTGGGGGTTCCTTTAACTAGAAAAAAAGCACATTGATTTGCAAATCTTGTCACAATAAAACCTTCTCTACCTTGGGTTTTCTATTAGTCTGACATAAGAAAACACACCTAAAAACAGAATATACCCTAAGATTCTTAGCAGCCCCACTTTTTAATAGTGTGGGTCTGTGACGCCTGCCTCTAAGATCTTCAAAGAGACTTATATAATTGAGATCTTGACACAAGATTTTACAGTTATACCCTTCATCTTTGGGCAGTGTTTTCCTGACAGTGCCTTGAATTTATCTTTTTCTGAAAGCCATTTTCTTGTTTTTAGCATTGTTTGCCAACTGGAAAGGCAGGGCTTAGATATAGTTTATTTTGAACCTAGAAAGCCCTGGATAATTTACATATTTAATCCTTATTACCTTTGGTAAACTTTTTCATCTTTATTTTAGGTGACTCTTGTAACACTCTACCTAAATTTATCTTTAGCTAAATAAACCTATTTATTTAGAATATTTTGTATTTCCCCATGATATTGCAGATAACAACGTTGTCAAATTTTTTATTACTACATAACCTCCTTTTTCAGCTTCTAGTAACATTTCATCACTGTCATTTAAGTTCTTGCACACAATGTATTTGAGAGTGATCAGATCTGCTGACATTTTTTTCTTGGCCCCTTACAATTTCACTAATACTACCCTGGAGGTTCTTCTACCTTCTGTCTGTTACTCAATCTCAAATCGACATGCTGTAGATTTTATTATGATGCACTCTATTCCTGGTACCCAAATTTATACTTTTACTTTGCTTCTGCAAAGCAAATCATTACAAAACTTAGTTCCTTGAAACTATAGAAATAATTGATCTTTTAAGTTTTTTTGTGGGGTTGCTAATTAAGAGTACAGTTCTGGCTCAGGATCTTTTATGAGGGTATGCCCGGATATAGCTGGGCTCCAATCACCTGAAAGCTTGAATAGGGCTGAAGGATCCAGTGTCACGGCAGCTTATTCAAATGACTAGTAAGTTGGCCAAGGCTAGTTTTCAGAGACCTTCTTTTCTTTCTATTTAAACCTTTCCACAGGGCTTATTGAGTGTCCTCAGGGTATGGAGGATGGCTTCCCCAATAGCAACCAGTTCAAAATACCAAGACAGGAGCTCTAATGCCTTTTTATGACCTAGCCAGAGAAGTCACACACTCTCATTTTTACCATATTCCATTAGTCATACAGGGTTTCATTCTGGGAGAGATATATAAAGGAACATATATCAGGGAGTATGAGTAATTGCAGGTCATCTTGGTGGCTGACTGAAATACTCGTCACTGTACAATGTCCTCTCTTACCTAAATCCAACTTGTATATCTAACTGCTTAATTAACATCTTTATCTGCAAGTTTAATAGGCATCTCAACACCTCCCATAAAAAACCCTGAGCATTTTAATATCTTATTCTTATCCCTCATTTTGTATCTCTTACTCTCACCCCCACCTCAGTAAATGGCAACTCCATTCTTCTAGTTGCTCTTTTTTCCCCCCAGAGTTATTCTTGATTCATTTTTTTCTTATGCTTCATATCAAAATTCTCAAAATATTATTTGCTTTATTTAAAAATATATCTAGTATTTACTGTATCTCTTTCCATTCAAGCCATTTAAAAGGATTAACAATAGCCTGCTAAATAGTTTTGTTGTTTCCTTCCTAAATCCCATAATCTGTTCTAAAGCCAGGACCCAGAGTGAACATATAAACTTTAAGTTAAATCATGCCACTTCTTTGCTCAAAACCCTCTCATGTCATCCTGTCATATTATGAGTAAAAACCTATGTCCTGAATATGACTAACTAGGCCTTGTGTAATTTGACTTCTTTTCAACTCTGATATCTGCTTGTACTCACTGATCTCAGTGATGTTACTTGAACGGACGACTTCCACCTCAGAGCCTATGACTCACTCTGTTTAGAATGCTCTATCCTTGATATCCACATGTCTTGCTTCCTTATTTCTTTTAAATTTTTGCTTAAATAAGACACCCCCTTGTGGTGTTCTCTGTAATCCTATTAAATATTATAGTTCTCATACACAGACTCTTCCTATTTTCTTTACCACAATACTTATCATCATCTATCTTATTTTATATTTTAATATATATATATATATATTTATTTACTTATTTATATTACTAACTAAACTATAAGCTCACAGAGGCAAGGATTTTCTTTGTTTTCTTTTGTATCTCTAGTAGTCAAGCAAGACCTGACATATAGTTGAATAATGATAGCTCCCAGTACTGTATCATTGCACTTCAAGTGTGGGAGTTTACTTCTCCACCCCTTAAATCTGTGCAGTCTTTGTACTTTAACTAATACATGAAAAAAATGACTTTCTTCTCTTTTCCATGGTCTTCAAGTGTAACTACCAGCAGCTTTTCCTCTCTCAAAACTGGAAACACCTAGGGATACTTCCTCTCAGAATACAGCTACTGTGCTATGAGACAACTAAGCCACAGGAAAGATAATATCTAAATATTCTGTCTGACAGTCCCAGCTAAACATTTATTCAGGAGCCAGCATACCAGCTGTGTGAATAAGTGATCTTGGATATTCCAGCCCAATCAAGCCTCCAGATGAGTTTACTTCATCTAAAATTAGAGAAGCAAAGTTGTTCAACTAATTCAAGTCAGTCTACAGAACATGGAAGATGAAAAAGATGATTTCCCCCCAATTCTCTTGAGGTATAATTGACATAAATTTTTATTTGAAGCCACTAATTTTGGGGGGTGGTCATTGTGCCTCGATAGCTGATAGAAACAGAATTTGGTTCAGTAAGTAGTATGATGCTTTATGGAAAAATCTAAAATATGTGATGTTGACTCTGAATCTGATCAGGTTAAATCTGCAGTGGTCTCAAGGAGAGTGTTAGTGAATAATAAAAAGAAAATTTTTATTGAGGGAAAAATGGTGAACTATGTTATACAGTAGAAGTAAGTTTGGCACAATTTGTGGTAATGTAGAAGATAGAAAATATACATGTGGATTTGGTCAATGAAAGTTTCAGAGAGACTTTTTCAGAAAGAATATTTAAGCTGCATATGATAAGTTATATATAAAACTAAAGAAGAAATTACTTAATTTTTAAATAGAATTTAGAGGAAACATTTTTGAGTTACGTTTTGTTGGGGTCAAAAATGAAACCGGTTTCTCCTGGAAAAATATTTTCCAAGAATGAAAAGGCCTCAAGGAACATAAAAAATTTAGAGTTTTGCCATTAAAACATGATTTTAGGGTCACTCTCTCAAAGGTGCTACTGTAAGATTCTTTGTTAAAATTTCAGAAAAATTGAGGCAGTTTCATAAAGAATCGCTCAAGTAGGCAAAAATGCTTCTAAGAATTATGGCATCATCACCAACTTTTTGTTCAGAGTGTATACAAAGAATGTTGAAAGAATGAATTCTTAAGTTTTATTCTGGAGTCATGGAAGAGATATACCTGAGAGATCTGAAGTGGGGGTTCAGAGAAAGAATGAATCATTCAAGTCAAATATCTCTCCAATTTATAATACACTTCGTAGATAGAGACATTTCCCCTTTTTTTTTCTGTTTTATTTTCTACATGTTTAAACAATGAAAGCAGTGGTCATTCTTTGGTTAGAGGGACTATATGGTGCACAAACCAAAAATATTTACTGTCTAGCCCTTTCAGAAGTTTTCTGAACACTGGCTTAAAACAAGTAAGTATTCACTGGATATTTACTTTATTCTGGAAAAATTGCAAGGATTTTCCAGATATTCTCATTTAATTTTAGTCATAAAAAGTAGATATTATTATCTCTAATTCTGAGGTGATATAACAGAGGCTTAGAAAGATTTAATAATTTACCAAATTTTTTATTAGCAAGTGGCAAAATTGAGTTAAACCCAAATTTTCTGACTAAAGTTAGTATTTTTTGATGATGTGCCTGTCATTTTATATTTGAGATCTATGAATGAACACAGTCAAACACATTGTTTTGCCCATTTAAACATTGCTTAACATAAGATCAAAGCACATCCTCAAGCTTTCTTATTATATATGGAAGGTGGATAGGGAGGGCTTGGGAACAACAAGAATGATGGTGATAATATGGTGTCAATAAAGAATAAATTCTTTGGTAGAATCAGATCTAGGGTCAGTTGGTAGAGAGAAGAGTGCAGTACAGGCAGGGAGCTATGTGAGTAAAGGAGAAGAAGCAAAGTGACTAAAACTCAGGCTCTTGTTCTTGCTCAAGTGGAACTTTCAGATTTTGCTTGAAAGCTGAGAAAAGTAAAATGTTAGAAATAGAAGGGAAGGCATTTTTTTTTGACATTTGGTAAATTCTTTGGATTTTAGCATTTCTAAAAAAATGTAATGAAAGTGTGAAGTGCAATTAAGACAGCTTGTCCACATGTCACACTGAATAGACAATGTTTTTGTCCATTTTGAAAAGACTATGCAGAATGCAAAATGTTACACAAGATTGACAGATCATGAGCTCATTGTACAGAAGGTCCATTTTGTTGTTGTTGTGTTGTTGTTGTTGTTGTTGTTTTAGTAGGGTGGCTATCTCAACTGAGTGCTGCTCAGAATTCCTTCTAACAAGTCAGTCAAGTAGTAGAGTGTATTTCTGCACATTAAGGAAAGCTTATATCTTCATTGCCCCATCTAAGCAAGAAACAAAAAGTGACAGTAAAAAGTCGAGGAGCCAAGTATAATTAACTATGGATACTTTCATAGTCTGTATAAACCAAGTGTGGTGTGTGAGGAGGAGAGTTTCCTTGGGGAGCCAGGGAATTGACTTTGAGTGCTGGTACATTAATCCTACTTAGAAACACTTATCATTGTAAATAATTAAAAACTTTGATTTTAGGAGACAGTCTGTACTACAGGAAGTTCCAGGAAGATAAACCAAATAAAATAATGGTCTCTATGGAATAATCTGAGGATAGAAAAGTAGAGAAATCATTCTGATATTATTGCTTGTGGAAAAACAGTGTCCTAGTCTAGCTTAGACCTTCAGAAAAATGAATGAGGACATGTTCTTCATTATACATTTAATGAATTGAATAGGATGGGACTTAAATGGATACTAAATTACAATAAGGAAGTAAAGGGGAACAAGGATGTTACTGCGGGTGATTCCCAAGTGTAAGTGACCTTCTATAAGCACAGAGGCTATAATACAACATAGAATAAAAGAGAGTTAGGATGTGTTTGCTTGTGCACATTCTTTAACACATCTACCACATTTTCCTGAAGTAATAAATGGGAAAATCAATTTGTAAAACTAGATGTCAACAAGTACATTTTTCTGTTCACTATAAATATAAGAACAAGCTAAAATATATAAATAGCCTAATTTTTTTTTTAATTGTGGAAATACTGAATCATACCTTCCCCTCAAGTATAATCTTTTTTCTAGAACCAAATCACTAGTGGAGTAGATCTGTGTGTTGGTTGATGCATGTGGTTAAAAAGGGAATTAAGTTATAATAATAAAGGAATGTAAGAGATAAGAAAACTCAATCTAGTATTATATAGCATATCTTTTTATGCTTTTAGGACATTTCTGAAGTCTGACTTATTCTACAGGAAACTACCACCTTTAATTGTATGCTTCATAAAATGAACTTTTAATTGTAATATCTTTAGCATCTGAAAATCAGGTATGAAAATTAACAGCAAGTCATCAGTACTTTATGTCACCCTGATGGAAGAGACAATCTGATAGAATCCCTAGTGCTAAGCTTTAAAAGGAAGTAACATTAAAACAGAAAAGGATTGCTCCTAATTCAAAGATGCCTTCAATTATATTTAGTCTTAGTAAGGACAATAAAAATGTTCACATAAATTATTCTTTTTTTTCCCCACTCATTCTAAACAATAAAAAGAATTATGGGAGGTTCTAGATAAAGTCACATGTATTTACAATGCATAATACAATCTTGAGCAATTGCTTTTGTTATCTGCATAGACGATGAAGAAACTGAATCAAGAGCAGTGCTGTCTTGAATAATTTCTTTAATTGAAATATCTTAGCTCACAAAGTAAAGTTGGAATTCAAACCTAATGCTGTCTGACTTCAGACACCTCTTTTCCCTAAAAAAATACCACTTTCTTTGAGGATGGAAACATTCACCTATTCAGTACCAATAGGATGAAGGTACATATATATATTTTACAATTGGCTCTACTTTGAAATTTACTTCCTGTGGAGGCCCAATTTCTTCCCTCTGCAAGAGGCAGTGTAGTGTATCTTGTATTCAATTACTGTGGCTAAAAGTGAGAGACACCTCACAGTAAGCTAATGAGGTGGGAGCTTTAGCCATTTCTGGATTTATTCAGCCTCTATGTTCAAAGATCATAGTTTCTGGTGTTACAAGTCTTTAGGAACCTGGTACAGATCACAATAACAATGAAGAAAAGAAAGAATGACAATATCTAGACTTTCTGTAATGTTACTAGTGTTTTTGCCTCCTGGGTTTAATTTTTTTCCAATAGCTATCATTTGACACATAAATGATCTTAAGGCATTTCTGAGGTTGTAGATTTTGTAATGCAAAGCAAAATTATACTTTTTTTTTTAACTACTTGCAGTTTTCAGAGAGAGCATGTACTTTAATGTTTCTTAATAAACTTTTAATTATAGAATTTATATATTTGCTTAGTTAAAAAACTCACACTATATAGTGAATTAAATAAAATATAAAATTTATTTGGCTTCTTCCCTTTCCAATATCCATCCCCAGCTAATTTCATTATCCAAAGAAAATCACTATTAATTGTTAGTTTTTCTTTTAACTGTTTCTCAAATTTCAAATAATGTACTTATCTAAGATTTACAGACTTGTCAAATTAATATAATGCCTAATGAATCTCCATTGTAAAAAAATTGTACAACTCAATTTTTCTTTTAATTCTTCACTCTTACCTCTCAATTATTGTTACTTATATTACTATTTTTATGTTGACAAACTTTACAGCATTTCATTCTGTGCTTTAAACATTTTCTTCTGTGCAATGTCTAGACTAATTCCACAAATTGTAAGAGGTAGCATTCACAACATGGTTTTCTAAATATTTTGTGCTATAAAGTCAAGAATGTGACTAGACCCATAGAAAAGAAAATGCGATACTAAGAAATTTAAAAATCCTCATTAAAATAAACAACTCTTTCAAATGTTGTTTGTTATATGAACTCTCCTTTATTTTCTGTCCAGTTTCCTACAGGCATTCTGGTCACACATTGTGCATAGATAATAAATTTTCTGAATTCTGACATTATAAAATTATAATCTAAAATTGATTCTACATTGTTCTTACATTTTATTAGTAGTTCAGCAATGTGGAAAATATAATATTCCAAATATTATTTTTACTCAGAATTTAAAGATATTCTTTCACCCTTGTTTTCTATGAGAAAACTTTTGTCAATATATGATTTTTACTTAAGTGGTCCAGAAGTATTTAGCGAATGCATCTGCCTACATAAGTAACTTTTTTCTCTGTAGAAGTTTTCAGAATTTTCTTATTCTTAGAATTGGCAACGTTGTGTCTATAAGTCAGGCTCTTTCCCCACAAACCCTCCAGGTCTTTTCAACCTGAAACTTCTTTAAATTAGGGGAATATTGTATTGTATTCTGATTGTTCCCTTTCTTCATTATTTCTGCTTTCTCCTTTGAAAATATTTTTAGGTGACTGTCAGACTTTCTGGCTTCTGCATATTTTTTTCTCAAGTTCTTGTGTTTGTTTTTATTTTATTATCTAACAATTTATCTTTAAATTCACTGTCTTAATTTTAAGCCATGTTCCCTTTCCTGCCTCTCTCTATGTTTGTAAAAAGTTACGATTGCCTTGTTTTCTGATTTTTTTCCTTTGTCACCTTTTATAATTTAAGATATTATTCAAAGTGATTAAACTTTTCTACTGGGATCTATTTTTTTTATGTTTTTTACTCTGTTCATACTCTAAATATCTTGTATATTTTATTACATATATGTATATTTGTATATATTAATGACAAAAAATATTCATGATTATTAGAACAAGTAGGTGTTCCTCTGACTGTATCTTTTCTAAACAGATCTTCCTCTTGAATAGGGTTGGGGAAAGGTAGCCTATACAAGTTAGGGGAACGTGTAGGCAAATCAGCCTCCCTATTGGATGTGTGAAGATTATTTCTTTTATGATGTTGCAAATCACTTTAATGTACAAGATAAAAAATGACCTAAGATTATTATTTATTGGTGGTCAAGTTTGGAACTAATGGTGTAGTGAAACTTGGCTTGTCCTTGTTTTTAATAGAATCCTTTTCTAAACTTTGCTAAACTTTTAAGTCTTTCTGTCACTTCTCCAGACCATTTTTTTTTCTATATGCACTTTGAATTAAACTGTGATAATTAACCTTTATCAAGAAGGCTGTTTATTTTATTGCTCCTTTAATAAACATCTGGTTTTCAATGTAAATATTATTTTATGTTACATGAAATTCTTATTGATATCTCAAATTTTCACCACAGGATAAAAGGAAGTCAGAGAATAAAATAGAAATGGTAGAGAAGTGGTACATCCCTGTTAGATAGTTAGACAGATATAAGTGACAGGAGTGAAGGTCCAGCTATGTAACCATAGAAACCTCTTTTGAAGACTTTCCTTAAGGACTTCCCAGAAACACATCCCTCTTAGAATTATTAATTACCCCAAACCCTAGAGCACTAAGACTATAAAGCTTTTGGTTAAACCAGCCACAAACACATACGCAGAAAGTACTACTCCAGCCTCAGACTCATTGTACCATCATTATAATATCATGACTATGTTTGGAAGTTCGTGAATCTAATTATAACAGATTGAATTCTGGGTAAGCACATAAGCAATAGGTAAAATTATATAGCCGCCATCTGTGAGTCAAACTAACCTCACATATGAATTATCTAGGACTTCTCATCATGGCTCAAATATATAGAGACCTTCCCACTTCCGTATCATTACAGCCCTCTTTGCTGAAAACCTGCTCCTCCCTTCGAGCATACTCTATCTTTTATCTTTTCATCTCTCAAATTCCACTGGGCTGCAGACTTCCTTAGCATAGCCTATCTCCTTCTGAAATGTACTTTCAATAAATCTTACTTTTTCTATATCTTGCTGACCTATAATTTTTTGCTATGTTAGTAGGGAAGAACTGAGGACACCACTCTCCACCCCCCATACCACTGGGGCAACACCAGATTTTACATTACCCCATCAGTAACATCCCCAAGAAAAAAGATGAATATCATCTCACAGTGAAAAGTTGTATAGCTTCTTGAAAAACATTTGAGAAACTAAAGGAAGTTTAAAAACATATAAAATATAGATGAGGCAGAACAGTGCTTCCTAGATATATAGACTGGAGATGTTCTTAATGGCAAATAAAGAAGCATGTTTAAAAATCCTCAACACTTAGTTTCATTCTTTCTAGATCTCTTGTAATGACTAAGTACCATACAGATGAGACAAGGTGATAGTTGTCCTTCACAAGGAAAGTCTGGAAAGAAATCTTGATGAACTCTTTTGAAATATACCTCATAGCCCACCCAAGATACTGATTTGAAGGCCAGTTTTGCTGCCTTATGTACTCCGTTCAATTCATGCCATAATGTTAATGCTTCCTCGAAAGGGGACTTTATTTCATTTTGCTGTTCTTTAAAAAGCAAATACTTTACCAGCTTGTGTAATTGATGATTAGAAAAAGTCATTTTTATGTCAAAGAGGAAACAAAACCTGAGTTTTAATATATGGGATGGTATTCATATGAAACATAGTTTCTAAATTAACTCAGATGTTATTTTATTACAATTAATTGTTTTCTAGTTTTACAGTTGTTCTTGACTACAAAAGCAACAGTTGGCCTATTTAATAAATCAAAAATTATTTCACTATTAGAAAAATCAACTGACACATTCCAAGAGCTTATGTCTTTAATAGTAAACAGAAGATACAACCTACGGTTGGCAGCGTGACCTTTAGAATGGCAACACAATTGAGCTGGATTGAATTCACATTATGTTCAAAGGTCCAACATGCTCTTTTGATGTTCTTTAGTTACTAGTGCCCAATGTATAGATTTTCATTGGTTTAAGGTTAATTATTTTTTATAGAGGTGGAGTGAGAGAAAAATAAAGAAAACTACTGACCTACTATAGCATGTGTGCATGTGTGTGTGCGTGCATGTGTTAATTTATGGGAAATGTTGTGGGGAGAAACCTCTCAATCACTGCTAAGTTGGTCTACTTTATTATTAACACTTTAGTTTCTAAGATATATGCCGACATGCAAGAATGCAAAAGTCACTCAGTAGATCTTTGACAGGCCTTATTACCACTGTGTTGATTAAATGAGGAAATCTGCCACAGAACAAAAACCATGATTATAATGTTGGTTTTTGTTGGGCTTTGCTCTATATAGCAAATATATATATTGTGTGTGTGTGTGTGTATATATATATATATATATATATATATATATATATATATATTTTCCTAGATTATACCAGCTTTAGACTAAGAATCCAGTTATTTTATAATGGTCTTGTGTAGTCATAAGAAAAATAATATAGTAAGTGTCATTAAAAGTAAAAAATGAGGGAATGTCATGGTATTCACTTGGCTGATGTCAACTGCAGTTACATTGTGCCTGAGAAGGATGTTTGCTTTATATACATTCTGAAAATGCTGTATGACCCTAAGGAGCCAAATGAGGAGAAACTTCTCACTTTATTATTATTTTATGGTTCTAAGTAATGCTGATTTTTCTGTTAGCTAATCATAGAGGTTTGACTCATTTTTTAAAATTGAGTAAATCCTTTTATTCTGAGTGGTTCTGTCTCCTGGGACTGCAAAATGTGCTCTAGCAATAGTTCACCATGTGTGCAATACAAAACCCAAAAAGACCGTGGCTCACTGGCCTTCTGCTTGGCCTGATGGTCTCTGTGGACCAGAGCCTCTCTCTGGTGTCCAATGAAGCCTCCAAAACTAACTTTTATTTTTTTTAAATCAGTAAATTTGGAGTTAAGTCTTATTTTTCTTGTGTAAATTTATTCTCATGTCTTTGAAACCCACCATTTTGTTCTTGCACTGGCATATTCAAGATGTATGATTTCAGGTTAACATCAAATATAAAATGCAGTGGAACATTAGCTCCACAAAAACTTGGCATCATTCTTTCATGGATTACAGCAAACTTCCATGAAAATATGGCATGTAGACATGGCTTGTGTCTGATCTCCAGTCTTTAAGTTTATGTGTACACATTTTATCAAGATTCTACTCAGGGCCTAGTCTTGGATTTTTAAAGTTCCTGTTCAGTACTAGTGACTATAAACATGATTGAAAAGTCTAATAAATATCAAAACATTTTTATATTAAGTAATAATTAGAGATGAACCCTGCAAGCATTTTGAATCAATTATTGAATCAATTATTTATGAAATATATATGTATCATAAGTATGTATAAAATTACAAAATGAATTTGGCTCATTTTGGTATGGGAATATAAAGACCTTTAGCTCTCTTTGTATCAGTAGAAACAAAACTTAATGCATCAAAACTACAGTTTTCAAGTTACAGCTGAGTGAAATCATTTTTTATAAATTCTATTCATACTGTCCTTATAGTGTCTTTAACTCAGTTGCACTTGAATTTTAGTATCTTTAAGGGAGTTCATTGTACTTCCTTGGAATTGAAAGATGGCCACACATAAACATCATTAATACAGAAATTTAAATGAAACTTCTGAAGATATAGAGATTGCAGAATAGGAAGGCATACAACCTTCTGCTAAGTACCTTATTTTCAAGGTATTTTACCTCCTTGATGTGTACAGCTACTGAAGGTTATAAAAAAAGAGTTTCCTATAGAGAGACAAAAGAATAGTCCTAGTACGACATGTACAACAGCAACAAGGTTAACTATGAAAGAAAAAGGATGTTTTTGAAAAGTATATTGTATATATTGAATACACAATCACATATACTGTGATAAACTTCTTTAAATATATTTACAAAACCACGGAATAAATTAAATTGATACCATGATTCTTTTTCTCAGAACTCAGCATGTGCCTATGCTGTTAATTTTGAAATGTTAAAAAAAATTCTTCCTTTGCTTATTGAATAGAAAGATAGAATACAAACCCTACCTTGAATATGTTTGTAAGAACAAAGAGTGCATTTCTCAAAAATAATTTTACATTGCAAGTTGAGAAGTCTTGTTCAATAAAATACTGAACCTTGCCTTCCCTTTAAGTATTACTGAATCAAGGATCTATGATAAATTAAGAATAATCTAGATCTCATTAAGGAAGTTGGAAAAGAAGGCATTATGCTCTACAACTGAAAGAGAAGTTTTAACAAATGTTAAGACAAGAGATTATTGGAAATTTATAGGTACAGTGTCTAAATCGTGTAGAAAATCTTTGTTATATATGGCAAAGAAAACACTGATATTCAAGGCAATATAGAAACACAATATTACGAACAGTTATTTAGTATCTCTCACAGAAAAGCAAAAACTGAAAAAGAAATTAGAATTTTTTGTTTTTTTCCCAGAGAATGTGACTTAGTAAATAATAGACTTGAAAGGAATGACCTCAAGGTGTAATTCTTTCAAATGATATTTTAAATGAATAAATCACATATGAGCTAAAGGCCATGTGCTTGAACTTCATATATTTACATAATGAAAAAATATATTAAATGTATATGTAATTGTTTAATTTGTTTTTGAGAAAGAAACAGAGACAATCAACTGCTAGTGAATGCATTCTGTGTTCCAAGAACCCTGCCTAATGCTTCTAGTACTTCTCATTTAATTATCATGAAACTCTAAAAGGAAACATTTAAGCCTCTCTTTCAAAAATGAGGCTCACATGGTTTGGAAGCTTGCCTCTAGTTTGTTTGATACTCTTAACAAGAAGCATAATGTCACTATAAACCCTGGTCTTTCTAACTTGAAATTTGATGTTCCTCCCACTTTACTATGCTGACATATTAAGTTTTCAAGCCTTATTATTTTTTATGTCATCTCATTTTATTCTCATGAGAACTATGTCAAATGGATAGAAAATAAATGAATATCCTTATTTTAGAGATAAGGTAATGAAAATCACAGTAGAAAAACTGAATTACTTTATTTATAATTTGGGACAAAGGTGATATTTTTGGATCTTAGTTTTGACTACCAGGCACCAGAAAGATACACAAGATACATATATAGAGAGAATTTAGTCAGAGTTTTTGCATATCCAGAATTGTTGGGGCAACATTGCCTCCAGTGTCATTTATCAGAGGGCTTCTTTTACTTGATAGGACCAACCCTGATGAGATGGTCCTTGGCTATAACGTGGGCCCTGGGCTAAAACCATGAAAAATTTAAAAATAGTGGCCGCCTGTTTTTCCCAGAGAACAGCTTAAATTCAGAGAACAACTTAAATGTGGAGAATCCAGTTTGGGAATGAGTAGGGAACTGTATTTGAGGTCAGAGCCTTGTGGTATTACTCAATTATGTCCTTCTCGAAATTCTTTTTATGTGTTATCACCTCATTCCAGAATAGAGACAAGATCAAGAGAGGTGAAAATATTTTAAAGCATGAGATAAATAAAACAATAAAGTCACTATAGGCACTGCAAAAATTGTGGAGTGTTAAAGCCACTGTATTTTGTGGCCTAATAACAGAATTTAACTCAGTTTGGGGGAAAGTATTCCTTTGGACTTTATTATTGTAACTTATAGAGCAGGATCAAGAAATAGAGATCTTGTGGATAAAGTAAGAGAAAAAACCATTCATCTTATCAAAGGTGAGAACAGGACCACACTGTGAGAACCCTGAGAATAAAGATCAGCTCGGCAAGAATTTATTTTTTTTATTTTTTACTTCATATTTTAGTGTTGAGGTTTCCAGGTAAAATATAACATCTTCAAATACTGTGGTAGACATTTTAACAATACTGATAGTAATGTGGTACTAATATGGGTGTTTAACATATGTCATAAATAGATCTATAGGTTTTACATATATTATCTCATTTAATTCTCATATAAACCATATGTCAGGCATAACTATTATTTTGTTTTATAGATGAAATAAAATGGAAGCATAAAGAGGTTAAAAAAATTACTGAAAAGCCAAACAACTATTGTTGGACAGTAGATCTAGGTTAAAATCCAGTCTCTTTAGAGGCCCCATACTGAACCACTATGTGTTACTTCTTCCCCAATAAGATCCTTTACCATAATAATTTTTTATTCATATATCAAAGACCATTAAAAGAAACATAGCTGATTAAAAAATATAAGTTAATAGATGTTGAATATTGAAAGATAATTTTAATTTAAGCTATAAAAGCATAAAAATGTGAATTTTGAGAAAGTATGGAAATAACAATTTACTTTAAAATTGCACTTAATAGTTTTGAATGTTTTGTTGTATTTCCAGTGAAATAAAAAAAATTATTCTAGCTGCATAGATTAAAACTAAAGTTTGGACTTTGGTTTGTTTAATTAAATGCTATTTTAAAAGCTTGTACTTCTCACATGTTTATCAAAGTTTAACTTCATTCCAGTGACCACTGTATTGTTCATTCATTCATTCATTGATTCATTCATTGCGTTACTAATAATTTATTAAAAACCTACTAAAAGATTTTCTCTCTGTTGATTGCCAGATGTGAAAAATGTAAAAAGCCATAGACCTTGATTTCAATTAGTTAAAAATTTAATGAGAAAATGAGAAATAAGTAAAAGGCTGTGACAGAGGGGAAAACATCTTCTGAAAGAGTAGTAAGAATCCAAGCTCCCCCCTGCAAAGAGGGATAGAGAATTTTCTGCAGAAAAGTACTACCTAAGCTGAGAGATGCTGGCCCATTGCAGGAATAGGAAAGAGGTATTCCACATGGAGGGAATAAGAATGATGAGATTCATCCTTTGTGGTCTTCACAAATAGGATTGCATTTAGTCAGAACGTAATGAAAAATCTTTATTCTCACTAAAATGGTTTCAGAATTTATTTTTTAATTTTAGACATCCAGTGTTTCTTCTTGATCTGTTCCTTGACCAGGTTTCAGATAACATAGTTTGTTTTTTTTTGTTATTAAGTTCTAGCTTGCTAATAAATTTTGTTGCTCCCTTCAGTTGCATCAAATTATAAGTGATTTCATCAGAACTGATGTTATTCACAAATGTAGTCTATGGACACCTGGGCTTAAGCTGTATGACTATTCCACATCATCAAATCTCTCAACTTTTGTGCCTTCCGTTTCTCTTTCCATTTTTTAGTTCCCAATGCAAACAAAAATCTGTGGGCCCAAATCAAAGGTAATATTAACATTTACTTAAATGCCATTATGAAAATGTCTCATTACTTATATTAGTTTTATATCTTCAAGAAAAACTCATTTGCAACATAGTCAATGACAGCCAAATGTTTACCAGATCTAATCTAGATACATCCTTCTATTTTAGAGCTAGAACTTAAATCAGAGCAGATTCTTAACTCCTCAAACTAAGCAAAATAATTTTTGTATGTAAAGAAACTTTATTAAGAAAAAAATAACATACTAACACATTAGGAGGTGTTTAATATCAGTACTACATTATTCTATTTTATATAATATTGGACTGTTAGGAGCCAGAAAGAGAAATATACATAAAACAAGCTTTGGAAATTTCAAAACCTTGTTTAAATGTAAAATAGCAATCAGATGTAAGGCACATATATTAAAAATGGCATGTGGACTTATTTTCAATAGCTCTTGGACTCTCCTCTTTGTCACCTCTGAAAACCTCACCTATCACTCTCTCCTTTCTCAACATAATGAGAGTTGACAGTCTTCTTTACTATCCTGTCTACTTTTTCTATTCTATCATGAAATACCAGAACAAAAAAATAGCAATAGTACATTCATTGCCCCATCATACTAAAATATGAACTGTTATTCATTGAATAAAATTAAGAATCACTGTCACTTAAAAAATTACGTATGAAGATTTTATGTAAGGATACAACAAAATGGCAGGGTTAGAAAATTGATGAGGTGTACAGACACTTGGATCAATAAGGGGGTTGATGAACAACAACAACAAAAATGATATAGAAAGAAAGAAGAGTATTCACAGAGATTAGGAGAAAATAACACCAATATTCCCTTCTCCCCAATACAATTGGTTCAGATTATTGGCAGATTGCATGTATTTTTGAGACCAGGAAAGGCAACTGCTTAAGACTACAGGTCCATTGTGCAACTGACAAAAGTCCTAGAGGACAGCAAAGGACCCCCAGTCAAGTCTTTTTCAACAAATGCTTCTCCAGATAGTAAAGCAATATTTAAGTAAACCTGAGATGATCAATATTTAAATTAGCATAACAGGTAATTTGTGGTGTGTAAATACTGTAAATATAGTGATAAAATTATAAAATGTATAAACTGGATCATGTAAACCAACTATAAGATACAAGCAATATTATGCTTGAAAATAACTTAATAACTTCCACATAATGCAACTGGTGGAGCGTCTACCATTTATAAAACACTGTATTGACACTCACGGAGCTGACAAAGATGAATGAGGTATGAACTTGGAATTAGTAAAAGATCTAACTTAGTGAATTTAGGAATCCACATACCAGAAGCCATTATAAATGCTGGCAAATGATCCATTTTCCTGATTTCAAAAATTTATGTTCAAATATTTAAATTTTGATGAAAATATAAAAATACAATATTTATTTGCAGATCATTCCCAGGAAA
Organism: Cynopterus sphinx; assembly: GCA_030015415.1. Taxonomy (NCBI): domain Eukaryota; kingdom Metazoa; phylum Chordata; class Mammalia; order Chiroptera; family Pteropodidae; genus Cynopterus; species Cynopterus sphinx. The sequence continues at coordinate 62,958,772 of CM057380.1, read as the reverse complement.
AAAAGCTTTATTATTTTATAATTTATTTTCAGAGCTCATGTAGGAGATAGCGTACAGATCCTTCTTATACTAATTTTCTCTAAGGGAAGCAGACTATGGCATGGTTAGGTTGGATCAACACTTAATACATATTTAATAACTTACACACTTAGCAGTAAAAAAGCCATCTAAACACTTTGCATAATGACTGTGATGCTTGAAAAAGATGTTGGGTTTATTTGAGCAAAAGCAGCACAAATCATAGAATTCATGCTATTAAAGACTTGCTACTGGTTTTATCATGGAGAAATGCTCTGGGAACAAGTTTAGCACAAATAAACCTATACTGTCATTCAAATTTTTTTCCCTAGAGTTCCTTATACCTGAGCATTACAGCCTATGGTATATTAACTGTATTAAAAAAAAATACTCTAGAAGGTGAAGAGTGAACAACACAAGGAAATCATCATTTACCATCCAGTAAATACAAAAACAAAGTTAAAAACCACTTCTGGTTCTCCAGTGGTTTCTCCTTTGTCTCTTTCTGGTCTGTTCTTTTTCTAAATGCCCCATAAGTTTTGTTTCTATTTTTATACTTTTTTTCCCTCATGACATACATTCTCTGTAGAATTTTAATTATTCTTTTGTTATTAAAAAAAATAAAAATAATTTTTTTTCCTTGCCAAGGCTAAAGCAACCAAGGTCATTAATAAAAAGAAATTATGCCGATCTCACCTGTAAGGTAAAACATTAAATTTTTGCTGAAATTCTATCCCTTGAATTTGATGTTTATCTTTCACTTGTCGAATGATGATTTATACATTCAGCACTGATTTTTGCCCTAGTTTTAGCAATATATTAACATATTGAACTGGATTTCTTACAGTTTACATGAAAGTCAAAATATTCAAGACTGAACTTGACATATTTTGTCTCAATTCTCTTACTAAAACACCATTATAACTTGGTGTTTATACCTTTTCAACTTTCCATATCTTATTAATACATAAGACTCATAGATTTTGCTTCTTAAATGTTTCCTGGATACATTGCTGCCCTCTATCCTCATTGCCATTGCCACTACTCTAGTTCAAGCCCTTATCTTTAACCTGATTTCCTTGCTCCTATCTTCCCACTCCCAATCCCAGTTCATCCTTCACTATGGTTGAAGTGATTTATCTATTTCAGAGGATATAGTTTAAGTTCTTAACAAAGCAGGGAAACCCTAGAAACCCTCCATGATTTAGTCCAACATCTCATAAATGCTTCCACTTCTTGATTCGAAGCTTCAGTAATTAAACTGCTTAATCCTTCCTGCTCTATGAAACCACCCTCCCCTACACAAAAACTCAATATTTTGTACACTGGTGCTTCATTAATGTTGTTTTTTCTTCCCGAGTAGCCTTGCCCCCATCCATTTCATAACCTTACTCTTCATCCTTGGGACTCTTGCTCCTTTATTAGGACTCAAATTGTGTTTACTTCCTGTAGAAAGCTCTTCCTGACCCTTTTCTGCTAGAATTGGTGTTGTGCCTCTGGGGCTCTTCCTTACCATACTGGAAACTCCTTGAAGACTGGTACTATTCCTATCTCACCGGTGATTTCCCAGTGCTCCATAGAACCTGTAACATAGCTGACCAGCTATCATTTTAACAGTAAATTCAAAAGAGGATAAATGGAAGTGACCAAGAAAGGAACAAACAAAACTAGTTAATTATGGACTCCAACCCTTAACTCTCTGCTATGCTCTTTATATTCACCATCTTAATGTGTTTAGCTTCATACTTCTCATTTCTAGGTCAGTGATTCCCAGTTTTATAGAGACAGCTTTAATCTTACTCCAGCATCTGCTTGGATGCTGGACATCTCCCATTTGGATGATGGACTTTTACCTTCCTGTAATGGCATCATCATTCTTCTCTCTTGATCTTTTAATCCGACTTTCTTATGATATCATCTGTCCTTTTAACAATGTAATCAACTGCAAAATAGGATATATTCTTGTAGTTTTTTAAAAAAATTATTTCTTCCTTTTAAAGAGTGGAGGTGGGTTGGAGGCCTGGGAGAAAGGGGTGAAGGGTTAAAGAAACACAAATTAGTAGTTGATAGTTGGTCATGGGGAAGGAGAGCATGGCATAAGGAATGCAGTCAGCATTAATGTAATGGACAGGTAGAGAGCCAGAGGAGAGATAGCAATTAGGGGGATCATTATATAAACATATAAATGACTAACCAATGTACTTTATGCTTGAAACTAATAAAATAAAATAAAAAACTCTACTATCATTCAACATTAAATTCTCATAGCTTTGTTTCTTAAACAGTAGTATACTATATCTCCTTCCTTTCTTTCTCCTCATTTATTTACATCTATGTCTAATCTGGCTCCAATTTTACTTTTCCTCCCTCTCCCTCTCCCTCTCCCTCTCCCTCTCCCTCTCCCTCTCCCTCTCCCTCTCCCTCTCCCTCTCCCCCTCCTCCTCCTTCTCCTTCTTCTTCAAGTTATTCAGTAAATAAACTTTTCCCAGAGAAGATTTTTTTTTTTACTAAACTGTCCAAAACTGTCTTTCACGAAATGATGGATACCATATAATTTCTCTTTCTCCCTTTCCATCCTCCTTCACTCTTTCTCTCTTTCTCCTCTCCTCTCCTTTTTCTTCTATTCTTTCTTCTGTCAAACTCTCACTTGAATTTTACACACAAGATAAAAAGTAACTTGAGGGCAAATAATCATTAATTAATTAATGGAAAAAGCATTCTCAGTCTCTTGTGGGGTCAGTACCTCTTGGCTCTCTGATCTACATCATATTTATTCATATTATTCTGCCTCTGCTTTTACGGTGATACCTTTAGCACATCACAATACTTGCTAATCATAATAAGATTAATTTGTGCTTTATTACACTTAATCAAAGCAATCAGTTAGCTAAGTGATAAGTATAAGAGAACTGTCATTAAAGAAGATGAAAAAAGTTAGAAAGCCATAAATAATAGTGTCTTGAAAATTTTATAGTTAAGAATAATCCTGACATTTTTCTGTATAATAAACCGTAACTATTCAAATTGATTCATATTTTATATTAGGAAAAAAGTTTTGATCTTGCTTTAGTAGATAGGTTTATTGTGAATCTTTTGGAAATGATTTAATGTCTGTTAAGTTAAAATAATACTAATTGAGATAACTTCACAACAGAGACAAAATTCACATTCGAAATTTTCAAAACTCCTCAAAGAGCTTTAGTTACATTCAAGACTGAGCCAGAGGTCCAAAATAGAAGTCCTCTCACCCCAGTTATTGCCTTTTGCCGGTGCTGTCTCTGTGGTTACTCTGTCTATGTGAGAAGATTTTAAAGCTAGAAAAATGATTTGCTTTTTAATAGCTAGTTGGCCAGACCACCAATTGCTTTATGATGCTGTGGCTCTGAATACAGTTCAGAGTATTAGATTAATGGCTTTTGCTTTGACCAGTGGGAACAGGAGAGTTAGGAAATAAAAAGCAGGACCCCTGTTTTCTGTATTGTAAAATTCTTTGTTCCCTGAACCACAGGGAGGATTAGTTTGAATAGTGGTGTGTAAAATGGATTCAGTCTTATAGATCCTATCACCTTTTATCACTCCAGTAAGGGAGGGTTCAATTTAATAAGCCCAGGTATTAACTGTATTTGCTTTGTTTAGGACTTTTATATAGATTAGCAACCCTGGACTCTTTTTCTGAGTTTCTTTCTCTCCTTTCTTTCTTTCTTTCTTTCTTTCTTTCTTTCTTTCTTTCTTTCTTTCTTTCTTTCTTTCTTTCTTTCTTTCTTTCTTCTCTCTCTTTTTTTTGACTGACGATAGTGTGATTAGCACTAAAAGGAGGTAATGGCAGTAGAGTTGGAGGGGATTTTGAAGGTGCAGCTTTGATACACATCAGGGATTTGGGACTCGCAGGAAGACACTGTGTCCCACATTCTTTGTTCAGGGATCTCTGTGATCAGGATCTGTCAGAGAAGTCTCAGTGGTTTTTAGTTTCTGCCTAATGGAAAATAAGCAGAAAAGGTTTCTGTGGTTGCACTCTGCTAAGTCATCTATCAGTTGATCTGCAGTCTTACAAACAGAAATTAAATAAACACAAAAGCAATTTTCCTAGTTGGGATTCTGGGCCCCCATCCTCAGGTGCAACAACTGCCACTTCTTCCATCTATACTCACAATCTGTCTCTGTTTAGTATTTGATTTCCTTTCAACAAACATTTATTGAATTCCAGGCCTTTTTTTAGGGGTTGAAAGGGAATAGGAAATGTGTATAAAACCTGGACTCTGCTCTGTTTTCATCACCTTAAAAACACAATTGTATCTCATAGAGTGATTTGTTTGTTTAGTAATCTGAAATAGACACTAGCCACACAAAGACATAACTAAAGACACTAAATACAGCAAGTCACAGGATATAGGGTTAGGTTACAGCATAAAGTGGCTAGACAGGTTCCTGAACAACACCTGGATACCGAGCTACTATAGTAAAGATATTATCATATGGATCCTCTCAGATAACTTTAGTTCTTAGAGCCACTTAGAGTTAAAAGACACACACAGTGATTCTCTCTGCAACCAAATATACATGAACAAAAGATATCCAAATGACTTGATTAGCATCTAACATTTAATAATTAACATTTTCAGAACATCTCTTCCTGTGAATTTAAATTTAGGTAAACTGTGAATATCATAATTGAAATGAATCAAGCCTGTTTTATTTTTTTGTTTAGTAATAATGATGATGTTCATTTTCATAAATCATCTGTTTCTCCTAAAGAGATTTAGAGAATACATTAGACAGATATTTCCTTTTCTGTTTATATCTAATTTATAGAGTATACAAATACTACCATCTTTATTTTAGAGATTGAGAAATTGAGACATTGAACTGTGCAATGACTTCAAAAAGCCAGGAAACCAGGATTAGGATTCCTAATTTTACAACCAGAATCTACTTTGGAGTAAGAAATTGATTGTCCAAAAAACACTTTTGTTACTGTTCTTTGGTCTTAATCAGCTTATTTGCTTTTTGGCCACATTTTAACATACTCAAGAAATGACAAGATTAAAGTGACTTTGTACTTGCCCTGGAAGGGAGGGGGAAAGTTCTCTTCTCCCTTTTTTTGACAGAACTGGTTGATAAAAAGGAAGTTTGGTAGTAGGAGGAAATCTTTTTAAATATAAGCTGGTATTTTCTTCCCAAATTCATTGCATTGAGCAGACAACATAAAATAGTCACCTCTGGTCACTAAGCCCGACTTTAGTCTTCTAATGATTTGGAGTCTAAATATTTTAAATATAGCATTTTCATGTGCTTTAATTTTAAAAGATACTTAAGTTAAAAATTAGCTATATTTCCTAGATGCTGAAGCAGTTCTGTAAATTTCATGAATTGTTTATACTTTTCTCTTTCATACTTCCACACAGTTTGCAAATAGCTAAGAAATTCACTGTGACAGTTTTAAAGAGGCTGCTGTTGATGCAGCATCTAAAATGTTTTGACAGACATGGAATCTTTCCAATGCATAAACTGCTACTGTTGTTTCAGCACAACTCAAGTTTCAACCACCTGCATTAGAAACAAATGCAAGATATTTTGTTGGCAACCAGCACTGCTTTTGGCTTTTTATGAATGGTGTAGGTCTGATCAGTAAATAAAGGAAGGAGTGGTTATATCATAAACAAATAAACAGCCACATAGATTTTCAGGCCTAAGAAGAACTTCAAGTAAATACCAAGTCAGTTGTCCTGTTCTCAAGCAAAATTATACTACTCCTGGTAGACATTCATTTGCATGTCATGACATCAGATCTTTCACCAGTAGGGACTTATCTCTTAGAGTACGTGCTATCTGTAAAGACATTCCTTTAAAATCTAAATAGCTGTAAGATAAGGTAAGATTTAATAAAAAGAGGATAGAATCTGGAATCAGAACTTAGTTTGATGTTGACACTGTACTACTTTTTAAAATTCTGAACCTCATTTTTCTCATCTGCAAAATGGACATAGCAATTTTATAAATTATCATAAGGATTAAATGATATAACATATGTAAAGTTTCTAGCACAGAATTTGGTACCATATATAGACGTTTAATTTAATTTAATTTCTTAATTAAGCAGAATGGGAAAGACAACTGTATTTCACAGAAGAATAATCTGATATTTAGAGTAGTTATTTGGTTTCTCCATGTTCCTATGTTAAGGAAACAAGAATAACCAGGATGGTCAAATAACCTCTTACTTACCAAAGCAAATAATCTTTGGAATATCAACATATTTTACATTTCAAATTCATCCCTCAGTCAACTCTGGGGTAGATAATAATGTCCAATTTTTCATAGTTCATACACCAAAGGTAAAGGAAGGAAATTAAAAGAAAAATTTCTACCTTAACAAATATTTTTTCATCATTATTCAATAGTCAAGAAATAATTACATTTTTAATTGAATTTTCAACAAGATTTTTCATAATTATGCATTTTAGTCCCTGTCTTTCCTCCCAGACTGAATGTTTTAGGAAAGCAGGGAACACACATGTATACTGTAACCCAGTTTTGGCACATAGTAATTATCTATAAATCTTTAAATGAATACTGTTAAATGAGGCATAAAATTTTAACAATGGTAACAATAAATTCTACTTTTTTCAGTATATTCTTGTTTCTATTTCAGAAAGTTTTCTTTAGAATCTACATTTTATTTCTTTTATAAATAAATTCTCATTGTTAAGGGAGATTTAGAAAATATAGAGAAGATAAAAGGAAAAAAAATATCATCCACCATATCATAGTTTGATTTTTTTTTTTTAAGTTGAAAATCAATTCTAGTTGGACTTAAGAAATTGTAGATATTTTCCTGGGTATTTCTTGGTCTAACCACAGGGATCTTCTTATTACAAGGGATAAAATTTAATAATGACACTGCTTTTAAGTTTCAGTGAGATGTCTCAGGGAAAGGTGGCAAAAGCCTCTACATTTTTTTAGTTTTGTTATCGTTTAGGTAAAGTTTGTTTAGGGGGCCACTCCCCTCATGTATCTTCTAATTAATTTTTCATTTTGCCTATTAATTTTTCCACAGTGAAGCGGGAATATTTTTTATTGGTATATATTTTAATACCTCTACAGTTTTTAGATTAATTTTGAGTCATCTTTGAACTATCTGAAAACTTCAAGTAATTACTTGTAAGAATCCTAGGTAACTAATATTTTAGCTCTGAACACTTTAAAATTTGACTGAAAATATATTTTATTTACTTTCATATATAGAACAATTTTTTTTTTCAGTATTATCAAATCATAGCTTTTACTTCTGAGCTCGACAATAGTTTATTTGGTTGATTGATTAATTGATTTTGGCCTAGGGACTTGGGATTGTTTTAAAAATTGACAATTAAATTTTTTTTCATGCTATAATTTAGAGTAGATTTATTTTAAATAATTTTGCCTGTTCTCTACACTTATCATTTTAAAGCATAGAAGTTTTTTCAGTAATGTTCTTGATTAATCTTTTGACAGACTTCAATTATTCTCACTTTCTTAGAATATCTAAACATCTTTTTTTAAATGTTTATTTAAAAAATAAACTGATACAAGTATACAATTAAAAATTAAATAGTGCTGAAGGATATACATTAAAATTAGCTGTTTCTTGCTCCTCACCCTCTTCATTCTTTACTATACTCATTTCTACCCTCATTTAACTCTTTTAGCTATAAAATCTATTATTTACTTTCATATGTTAAAGTAATATTTTCCTACTGCTATTTATTGATGTTTTAATTTTAAATATGAGCTCTTGACTGAGTTTTAGGCTACTACCATCATCCTTCCCTTTTCTGTCTTCCAAAAATAGTTTTGTCACAACTTTTAGTTAAATCAACAGTCAGTATTTACATTATTGTGATTAAATATGTATCAGTCTTATTGAGCCAAATAATACACTATGTCAATAATATACTACATTATTGAGCCAAATAATACACTATTATGTCAATAATATACTACATTTTGCTTGTCTTAGAGTTGATAATTACTTTTTGTTTTGCTGAGTTTTTTATGTGCTTATCAATAATCCTTTACTTAATGCTCTAATTGATTTGTGGAATGTCTAGTAATAATTTCCCCAAAACACTCAAAGATAACAGGTAATCTATAGTTCTACTTGTCATTCTTCTTGCAAATTGGTCTTGCTCTTTAACCTCATACTCTAATATGGACTATTGCTCTCTAGGCCTGTTGCATAGCTACTGTCCTGGAACTTCTTGGTAAATCTATATGGAATACACTCTTTTCTTTATACCATGCCTACCTTTTTCTTTCATTTATTTTTCCAAAATATGTCCTCCAGTAACTTCCTAAGAAGGGAGAAAAGGGTATTATCTTTTGAATTATTAAGTGCTGAAAATATCCTCATTCTACAATCCCAATTGATTGATAGTTTGGATAAAAATAGATTACTAGGGTTAAATTATCTTCCTTGAAAAATTGGAAGACATCATTCCTCTGTCTTTTAGTGTCCAGTGTGGCTGATGAAAATTCCAAATGCTATTATAGTTCCTTTTTCTTAAATTGTGTTTTTGATATTTGTTTTTGCATTATTTCTAGAAATTTTTAGAATTACCTTTTATGCTTGTTCTGAAATTTTTATTTCATCATTAGCCTAATCATTCTGTGAAAATTTTGTCTTTATAATTCATTTTTGTCTAATTTTTCAATTCTTTATTTTGGGGTAATATGGGGATGAAATTACATACTTGTTAGATTTTAAACTTTCCAGATTGATCCTCAAAAACTATGAATTTATCTTATCTTTTCCATATTCTTTTCTGAGAGATTTACTTGGCTTTATGTAGCAGAACTTTTGATTTTTAATTTACATTTTATTTTAATTTAAAGATCTGTTTATTATCTTACTTTTTAATACCAGTTATGTTTATCTGTTTGACACTATCTTCTCTTGATTCATATATATATATATATATATATATATGAATATGTGTGTGTGTGTGTGTGTGTGTGTGTATAAATTTTCATCTGCTTTCTTCATTTTTTTTCTTTTATTTTTTTCCCACTTAATTTTTTGTTGTAGCTTTTGTTTTGGATTCCTTTAGCTTTTCCTTTTTACACTTTAAATAACAGTTGATCTTGATCTGTCCATTTATATTCCAAAGGTATCAAAACACTCAATAGAAACTGAGTGCCTTCTTGGGAGAGCGGGTTTGTTAGGTGGCAGATTAGTTAACTCAATAGTAAGCAGGAAGAGAGCCAGACTTCTAATTGATGGACCACACAATGTCACAATGAGAACTTTTTTTCTTGGGCTGTGGAGTTACACCCAAGGATCTCCCTTTTCCAGTTTCTTGTGGCAGCATGCAGACAGAAAATTCTTACATCCAATTTTTAGGCAAAAGAAGGAGAGGGATACCCAGAGTGTGCAGTAGGTAGACTTCACTGCATCTCATTTTCACTGTCACACACCCTCCTGCTCTCCACTATGCTCCTATCACAAAGTCTAGAGTCTTTCAGAGAACAGACAGCTGTTGTCCTGCCAATGCAGGGTGGTATGGGGGGATAATCCTCTGGCTATAGGTATGGAAAAGTGGACTTGGCATGTTCCAACTGCCCTGTATGTGATCTTCCAATTAATATGTCCTTTCAGTTCTTGCCCATGCCCACTTTCTTTGCGGCTCTAATAGTTAAAACTTGCAAAGACTTTGGGCCCAGTTGCCTCACTGCTTCATGGTTTACCTGCAGGCACCTGGATTGTTTCATACTTTACCTAAGCAAATTAATTATCATATCTTCTTCTGCTTTCTGTCCTTCAAATATTTATTTATTTATTTTTCTATATGTTATCTCCTCTTTTGTGTTATTTGTCCTTGTGGGTTAATAAAAAAAATTTCTATAGTGTAATTTCTGCATTATACTGCCAACACTTCAGAGTGTAATGGTGCCAGCCATCTCCCTTCTCATCATGTTCTCTTTTCAAGTATTAGGCTCTATTTTTATAGAAATCACGTTTTCATAAATCCTATTCAGATTTCTAAAACATTTTAAAAATGTCTTCACCATCCAGTTTTCAAAGAGGATCTCTAATTTTATCTCATTAGTGTGATACTAATCATACTCACTTTCTCTTGTACTGAGGAATTTTTGAGGACCCGTGTTGGTTCTTCTATGTTTAGGTTAGCTGTATTCTGTCTGGCTGCAGTTTGAACTCTCCTAAAGTTTGAGATATCAGGTGTATTTGTACAGTTCTCAAAAGTCTTGCTTGCTCTGCCCAGGCTGCTTTCCTGTGTAGAATCTTCAGACACTTTTCACTGCGAAGTGCTCTAACTCCCTACAAAGAAAGTACCTGAAGACGAGCATTATTCTTGGATTTTCCTCTTTTTCTTCTTTTTTTTTTCTCTCTCTTTCCCAATTTTCTCCTGGGATCATCTACAGCATTGCCAGCCCATAAATAGTTCCTCAAAATAGTTTTCAGAGATTTACTGTCTCTTTTTTGGCTAGAATTGAAGTATGAAGCATCTATTCGTTTTTGTGTTTGAGTGTATCAGACTGACCCTAGAGAATGGTCAGTCAGTACTCACATAATATCATAGATGGCTCACTTTTTCCAATTTTCAGACTTGTACAGCTATTTTCTGTCTGTGCACTCAGAGGGAAGAGAGAAATGGTGAATGTAATTCCTATTTTTTTCCTAGTGCTGAGCATAGTACTAGTGAGTCATAAAACTTTATTGTAAGGGAATTTCCAGTGAATGCTGACAGTGGCAATTTTCTGCTTAATTTTTGGTCTTATTTCAAATTTTGTTCATCATTATATCTTACTAAATATTTTTAAGGGGAAGTCAAGAAATATTAAGTCTTTTATAAGACACCTTTTAAAATGGTAACCTCATATAGTTTTACTTAAACTTAAAATGTCATGTACAACATTTTTATTTATTCACAAGTGTGGTAAGTTGCATTTCATGAGGCTGAAATCAGATTTTGGAGATAGTTCCTAATATAATACAAAAATAATTGGGTGGCCATTGCTTACTGTGTTTCAAGAAAGATTAAAACAATACTTAGTGCAGTAAGTCAGACAGAGAAAGACAAATGTCATATGTGGAATCTAGAGAGTATGATTAAACAAACAATCAAACAGAAACAAGCTCATATATACAGGGAGCATTTTGATGGTTGTCAGATTGGGGGATGGGGCGATAGTTGAAATGAGAAGGGGATTAAGAGGTACAAATTGATAGTTACAAAATAGTCATAGAGGTGTAGTGTACAGCATGGGGAAAATAGTAGTATTGTCATAACTATGTATGGTGTCAGATGGGTATTAGATTTATTTGACTGATCACTTCATAAGTTATATAGGTGGCTAATCACTGTGTTATATACTTGCAACTAATATAATATTGTATGTCAGTTATAATTGAAAATATATATATAAAAATTAAAAAAATACTTCTGACATTCTGTGTTCCAAATTCTTAATGTTATACAAAACTTCTAGAGCAAACTATTAGTTTTGATGCTTTGTGAAAGAAAAACTTGGTATCTATATAAGTAGGTGGTTAGAAAGAGAAAGTGGGCAGATATAGAAAAAGCACATTCAAGTTTTATTTTAAGTTCGACTAGGGTTTATTTAAGTACACTTTTTAGCTAACTAAGGTTGTTTCTGCTATTACAGGAAAAAAAAAAAAGAAAATTAAAATGGAGAGCAAGTTATACCTCATGTGAATATAAACAAGAAATGCCTAACAGAAGAGCTATTGCAGACAAAATATCTCAGAGCTGTTTTCATTGACCCATGTTAGAGTAGTGCCAGCAATTTGGCGCAGTAGCTAAAAGAGGACAATGCCTTAATGTAATATTGGGAAAGTTATTTAAGGTGTCTGATTTTTACTTTTCTCTTTTGCACAATACACAATCATAGGTTTTTAGTGAGGATTAACTAAGCCAATATTATAGCATGTGATAGCCCTTGGTACACAGTAAATGGATAGGTTTTAGTAAAGATTCTAAGGATTAATACTATGAGCAATTTTTTTCTTTTCATGGAGTTGGATTTGTGACTCTAATACATGTGTCTCCCTTTTATTAGTTTGGTTGGCCAGTACTATGTGTCCTACTTGCTTCTACTTGCTCACTGTATCTAATAAAAGAAATGACATCGCTTTGATTAGACAACAGTGAGGGTTTTATCCTAATTCCTCCTAGAATACTGTGAGTGTATAATAAATGTTGAATTAATTAATACCAAAAAATAGATGATTTTTTCTTTATTTATTAGAACTACTTCATTTTAACTTGTAGAATATCTGGTTAATACTCAAGTATTACAAGTTCTATCCAAACCTTAGTCTTCAGAATTAAATATAGATGAAGCTTTTTGATATAGATAATTTATCTATGCACTTATGGGTTTGGAATGTTTCCATTATTCTTTAGGCAGAAGGCAATTTAGACATTTTTCATAAAAAGATTACCTCCACTTTTGTTTAAAAACCTGTAGTGGAAAAAAAATCTGTAATGAAGAGTTTTATACTCTTTGTACTTCTGTTTAGTAAGTGATGTTTAAGGCACAGGGCTCATTGAACTGTTTAAAGAACTATAATACATACTTCTTGCCCTATAAAGCTACGAGATATTTGGAGATATAAATTATAGAACTCAAAAGCTTGTAGTGCATTAATTGAATGGTACACATAGACCCTACGTATAGAACAGATAGGGCTGGACAAGAAGGTTTCATTAAAAAATTGAGACTTGATTTGGGCTTTGAAGGAATAGTAACATAGACTGTATTTTAGTAAAGGTGAATAGCAAGAACAAGAGTAAGGGAACAAAATATAAAAGGCATGGCACATTAAGAGTTCTTGACACTCTTATAAATTTGTTTTCTATTTAAAATGGGCATTTGTTTTTTAGCAGTTTGTTAGCAGTAAACATTTTAATTTGATTGTGTTTCTGGGAAATGATATCAATATATTGCCACTAAAAATGTTGAGGAAAAACTTTGTAACTCATGTAAAAGAACCAAAACATCAGGCATATCCAGATACTCCAGATTTTTCTTCTTATTCTTGGATTAAGCTGTATGTATGACTTATTTCTTCCTGTAGTCTTTCATTGGAGACCTACTTTAAACTATACTAGAAAAATAAAACTAGAGGTGATTTTGGTGAGAAAAGTGGGATTCTCTAGGAAGCAGATTGTGATGTGAGGAGGTGAGATACCCCAAGAAGAAGGCAGGCCCCTGTTTAGGCAGTGTTGTCCAGCTGAGGGCAAGTCTTTGAAACAAGGGCTGAGATCTCTTCCAGTTTCTGAAAGAGTAGGTCTTTCAGTCTTGAAGGAGGATCTGGCCAGCTCATCAAAACATCTACTACAGGAGTAAAGCCATTTGGTGGAGATCTAGATGCCAAAAGCAATGCTTGGCTTGGATGCAAATTCAGATAGAGATGTGGATCATACAGACATCAAACCCAGCACACCTGTCTCCAATGGCCATTACTGCTTCACTGGAATAAAAAGCTATGCCACCTGTGCCAGTTTGCTTGGGCTGCCATACAAAATACCTTCGACTAAGTGGCTTAAACAACAGAATTTTATTTTCTTACAGTTCTGGAGGCTGGAAGTCCAAGATCAAAGTGTTAGCCAGTTCAGGTTCTGATAAGAGCTCTCTTTCTGGCTACGTCCTCACATGGCCTTTCTTCAGTATTTGCACGTGGAAAGAGAGCTCTCTGGTGTCTTTTCTTATAGGAATACTAATGCTATCAGATTAGGGCTTCACTCTTATGATCTCATTTAAACTTAATTCCTTCCTTAGAGGTCCCATCTCTAAGCATAGATGTAGGCTTTCAACATAAAATTGCGGGGCAGGGTACACATATCTATAACAAGGCCAGTTAACTCAGATTTTCACATTTACTTCTTTATGAAACTGGAGAAAAATAAATTATAAATGATTTCTGTTCCCCTAAAGAAGTGCTGTTTTTGTTTATTACTTTAATTTTTTAGACCTCAAGTAAAAAACAAATAGGTAAGCCACAAAAAATAACCCTACTCCCCCATTTTAATCAACCTCCTGTGACTTTTTTCTGTATTGCCCTTTACAAGTTGCTTGAATGGCTTGGGATCAGTGGTTAATGTTGATGACATACCTAATCGAAGAATTGCCATGCTTGGAGCTCAGATCTACTCAAGGCAGTCAATTTCTTTTGGAGAAATACAGAGGAACAGACTTGGGTTCATTTAGGATAACTTCAGCACTGCCAATGAATTTTAGTCCACTTTTCTTTCCATTAAAACTTATTAAATATAATAGCCATTTATTTAATCAATAAGTATATTTTATGTGACTACTATGCGATTTATGTATTTCAATTTGTTTAATTTACCACCCATCTCCATTCACAATTATTGACACAACTTATGAAAATAAGACATTCTGAAATAGTTATTAGGTTTAATTTCTAATTTAAAATTAACTTTTATTGTTAGTGCTAATATTAAAAAGTTTTTTGGTTACGTACAACATGAAAATTCAGAGTTGTAGTTAGAAATAGCAGTGATTTGCTCTGATTTTCAAAGATGGAGAATAGGTTACAAAACATTTAGTTGAATTGATTGATAGTTTTAGAAAATGAATTTTTGTGATTACAAACGATTGGATTAGATGGAATATTTTATAAATGTACACATCACAGTATGCCTCCATAATAGTTGACCTTTTGATAACTATTAAGCATCTGCTCTGCTCAGCTCTTAATTGACTGAGGGGAATTCACTACTTAAAAGAAAGTACAACTCTCTTTTTTCTTTTTGAGCATTTATGTGGCAGTATAATATAGAAAAACAGCCAGTCCTTTGATATGAAGATATAAGAGGAAAAGAGACCGAACATTACCCTGTAAATAGTGAAGAAATGTTTTATAGTTTTCTTTTTTTTTCTTTTTTTTTTTTTTTTTTGTGAGTTGAGGCTGAGGTTAGTGTTCAGAGGATGGATGGGGGAACTGAGATGAGGATGTGGAGTAAAATTTTTATACTACAAAAGTCTCAATATTTAGTAAGCTCTCCATGGCCTATTTGGCTTTACTTCCTCTTTTGTGTTTAGCAGTTTATAGATAATTATGATAAATAAGATTTTGAGATTCTTCCCGAAACCTGACCCTCCTGGCATGTTGTTCATAAAATCCAGCACACTTTCTCCTAGGCATAGAATTGAGGATAGAACCACATTTTGATCTGTTTCAGCTGGAGGGTAGAAAATAACTTTGTTGTTCTCCTTTGTGAAAGTTTTACATGTTCTTTAGAGGATGATGGGCAGTAAAATTTTTTCATTTCTTCATATACCAACTTTTAAAAATTCACAGTTGAAACATGTGACTTGTCACATCCAGGCCTTAACATTATCTTTCTGTTGAATGTGGGATACATCTAATAATACTTAGATGGATTCTGATCCGAGGGATTAAACAATCACTTTATCTTCTGTGAAGTACATGTAAACTAGTTGGAGTTCAGTCCTGCTGAGGGTATTTGAAAAGATCATCAGTTGCAATCACTCATTACTTGCGTTACAAATATCAAAACTCCGTGTTATGCTGTGATATCCATCTATATATCTATATATCATATTTCAAGGAATAAGCCAGTCAGAGACTAATATGTTACATGATCGAAGGCTAAAATTTGTGAAGTGGCTATAAAACAAAGAAATTACTTGGAGCCAAACTAATAAGGAAGATTCATAGAACAATGAGATTAAGAGTAAATCTTCAACAACAGAAATATTTATCCTGAAAATGAGGACATAAGCCAAGTATGGGAGTAGGAGTGATTAGACAATATTTCAGAAAACCTGGGGAGAGTGGCCTAATTCTTAGTATTCTAGAGGCAGTACTTGAAAACAGGGCCTGTCTTTGTCTCATTTACTATTTTATTTCCTGCACTCTATTTAAAATGGGTTCTCAAGAGATATTTGTTGGATGGATGGATGGATGGATGGATGGATGGATGGATGGATGGATAGATGTAAATTCGAATAAGAGAAAAGCCAGACGTAAGGCTGGCTGGGTCAAGATTATTTTCTGACTGCCTTTAAATATATATTTGACTTTATAAAGGATTCTTGTAAATCATTTCATCCAACTGACTACTTGCCCTTTTCTGTTTGACAGCCAGAAATATTAGTGACTTGATGTTCAATCTCTTTTTCATCTACAATCTTATAGCCTCAAGCAGATAATGCCATTTTGCTATTATGAGAATCATGTACAAACTAGTGTTTTCTTTGATTGAACTTTTGAGTGTGAGAGGTTACTGATATCCAGAGCTTAAAGAAAAATCCAAAATAAAGTAGAAAAAAAAGGAGAAAAAAAAAAGTTCCCACTAAACAAGGCATTTTCTATTGGTCTTTGATTCACACATCTTCTCACAGCGAAGACGTGCTTAGAAGCCAAATTGTCACTTTATCAGGTGGGATTTGTTAGTTGGGAGAGTACTCACGCAGGTCAATGGAAATGCACTGTGAGCTGACTGGTACTCTGACCCATTTCTAAATTTCACAATCAAGGCAAGTGTGGAAGCAGCTTTGAGATTCTCTGATTCCGGTGAAATGGCAAAAGAAGGTTACACCTGCCTTAATCTTTGTGAAAATTTAGCAACTCACCAGAGACAGATGACTGTAATAGAGTTTTAATCGTTCTTTTTTCATATGTTTGATCCACTCTTGTTCCTTCCTCTAATGTTGTCAGGTGCATGGTTGGAAAAGAGAAATCCAACCACATTGGCCCCACTTGAAATCTTCCAATGTATCCCCGTGGCCTTTAGTATAAGACCCAAAGTCATTACAACAGAGCACAAAACTCATCAGGCACCCTACATTTCTCTTCACTCCTTTCCTATAATGAGTACTTATTGAATACCTACTGTGTGCCTGAAACTGGGCTCATTGCTGAGGATCCAGTGATGAATAAGCAGCAGGGTCATTCTGTCCCATTTCTCAGTCCTGATTTTAAGGATGTTTAAATGAGCCCTTTTGCTTTTTCACATAATAATCTTTGTGCCTGCCTCTTCTCCCCATTCTTTGCTTGATTCCCACTCATTCTTGAAAATCCACCCCAGCCTTTGCCCTGTTCCCTTTTGAGACCTGCAGGCTGAATGAACACACTCTGCATCATGACAGCACATTACATTTTTCTCATAGCTCTTGTGTGACATGCTTGCCTCTGAGAGGAAGCCTATGATTTTCATCTTTATTTCCAGCAACTCACACGATGCCTACCACATAGTAGGTACTTAATAAACATTAATTTTCCCTTTCCATTGTCTTAGAGGTTGTCCCTTTCTTAATCAAATGTTATTTTTCAGATGATTACTTAGATAATGTGGATTTGTTTTAATTCCCTCAGCAGCCATATCTTGAGAATCTGCTATTTGTCCTTCATTATATGAACACATTTCACTCTCAATTTCATCAGCAACAATAGTGCTGAAAAAGTGAAAACACGGATGTGATGTTCACAATTTCTATGTGGCAGAAATGCTTCTCAAATTCAGATTTATGTCACTGCAAAACCCAAGCTCTTTTTTTATGTCGTGCTTTTTCTCTGCAATAAAGCATAATTTTCTGTACATTTTATATATCCAGTAAGAATGTACTACAGTTTGAATTCTGTCATAATAAACTCTTTAAGACCTCCAGATCCACTTGTCATTTGATCATAATAAGCATATTGTTAGACATTTTTTTTTTACAGTTAGGATCTGAACATAACAAAACAAGCTCATAGGACTCCCCCTCCCCTCAATTTGTTAATAAATTATTGGATGGCAAAACAATTTTTTTTTTACTCAGTGGGGGAAGGAGAAAGTTTTAATGCAAACTGCACTCCTTCTCTAAGCTTGTAGATCAAGGGTACTAGTGCTTACTTGTTTAAAGAAGTTGTTTCAAGTTTCTGTCTTCATCACTCTTCTAATGGGGGCTTATGGAGAAAATTTTTTTCCTGTTTCATCTTCCTCTTATAAATTTTATATAAATGCAGGAGCTTGTTTTGTCCATACATGTTGTGGTAACAAGGATAGATGAAAGGGGGCTGTGACAAAGAGAAAAGAGCTAAGTTACAACTGACTGTTATCAGTCTTGGTGCATCAAGTTAAAGCTGGCTGCAAATTCTTTGACATTCTTTCCATAGAAAAGTGAGGTTTATTTCTCCTTCACTTGAATTTGGGCAGACTCTGTGATTGGTTTGACTGCTATAACATAGTGGAAGTGATACACAGGTAATTCTCAGTTCCAGGCCTGAATACATTGATGGTTGCTACTTTCTGTTCCTCTAAACTTGCACTCTTAGAGCCCTGATCTATCATGTGAGAAGCAAAGCCAACTGACCACATAGAGAGTGTGACTACATGGAGGGAAAAAGGGAGCCACTAGAACCCCTTGCAAGGAGCCCGGTTTTGACCTCCCCCCAGAATGGACCAGCCAACAGCTGAATACTACTGAGTGACTGCAGCTGATGCTACATTCTTTGGGGAAGTGAAAAATCTTCCAGATGAACCCTTCCTGAATTATTAAATTATTTTAATCCACTAGAGTATGAGGTAGCTTGTTTGCACCTAATCAATTAACAATTACTTTAAGTGGTTCCGTATCTATGGCGTAACTCATTGAAATTAACTGGATCTATCGTGTCTTCCTTTTTTGTGGTGCTCACCATATTACATATGCAAGCCAAAAAGGAAGATATAGGTTACTTCTTCTGATGTAATCATCTATATGTGTTTACCGCATAAAATTTTTAAAAACATATTTACATTTATTTTCTCTAAGTATTCTTACCATATGTTGAGTAAGGTCATTAAGTCATTAAGTCAAGTTTATGTCATCTTTCAGATAGTGAAGCTAAGGCACAGAGGTCTGGTTACCTCTCTACAGTCACATAGCTAAGATTCTCAGAACACACTTTATTTTTTCTTGCAATAATTCTGAAATTTAATTAATTTTTGAATGCTTATCTTTTTAAAATCTGTTGTGTCAACTGGACTTTAAGCTCCATGAGGTCACTACTTTATACTTAAACCAGTGCCTAACAGAGAAAATACTCACTCAATATTAGTTGAATGAATAAATTAATGAAGAATGAAGAGCACCTAGGTTTCCAATTCAGTAGCACTCTCTTTTGCCATTATGCTAATGAGTGATGAGAGGACATGGATAATTTAGGAATTTCAATCAAATGGTATAATCACCAGTCATACTCTTTCTTTCTTCTATTCCATTTTTCACGGAAGCATATATTTGGGAAGGAAATAGGCTTTTTGAAAAACTTTCCTCATAATTCTGATATATGTCCTTTTGGGAACTAAGACAGAACACTGTTTTTCCTCTTAATCACATCTTACATACAAAGTAAATGCTCTGAGAAAATGTAATGGTTTTATACTTTGAAAGAAAATACCCAGAAGTATAGAGGATTCTACCTTCACAACTAAATGAAAGAAAGATTGAGGACATAGAATTTGAGTTAACCAATCATCAATGACATGAGAAGACATTTTACTTTTAGGCATTTCAGCAAGTCTTAGAGAGTGGGTATTGTAGTTCCCATAAAGGTAAGTTGTTAAGTTGCCTCTGTTATTGTTTTCCTAAATGCTTCTGAACTCTAAAAGGCTCTTGAACTAAATATCAAGTCCTAAGAATTAACAGTGATTCTTAGGAGTGGCCTGTAGGCCAGCATATTGAGGGAATAAGGAGCTGCCTCCTAAGACACTTGTCCTTTCCTTTCATGCTTCTCAGGGTTGGTTCTCAGCCAACTGAGCAATGGGAACAACTGGCAAATGTAATTAGGGAAAAGGTGCCATGAATTTGTGTTTTCTGGCTAGCCAAAATTCAAAGATGGGTTTCTTATATCTAAGTGTCCGGGATTCTGTGATCTATTGACTGGATTTACAGTCAGGAGAAGGCTAAAGAGATACTGCTGACTTAAGATAATTAGAATACTGTTTCTCTAATGTCTCAGACTAACAGAGGATCCCTTTCCTGGAGTCCAAATTAGCCACTCCAGTGAGAAGGAAAGAAAGAAGAGAGAGGGAAAGGAGAGAGGATGGAGGGAAGGAATAGAAAGGGGAAGTGCAAGGCTTCCAGAGAAGGTGTCCTGAGAATCATAAGAATGGCTCTAAAATATCAAGAGAACAAGGAAAGGTTTAAATACATTTTTAATAATCTTCTTACTAAGTTTGGGAAGTGTGCAACTTTTTAAAGATGTTTACTTTTCATATTAAAGCTAACTATTAGAAATATTTGTGACAAAGTAAAGAGGCTAAGAATATATAAAAGCTCATCTTGCATAGACATTCTGTTCATATTTTGGATTATCTCTTTCTTTTTCTTTTTTGGCATGTTGAACAGAGATAAATTTTATTAAAGCAACATTCCATAAAGGGTATAGCTTACCTGTTTTGTCCCATTGTAGGCAATTTCTCTTGTTTGCAATGGTCCTGTGGTGTATATCAAACTAATAATTTTCTATACAAATTTTAAAGGATACTTCAATGTGGAACTTTAAAAGCAGAGCAAGAGAATCTATTTCAAATGATTGAACACAGACCTTGGAATGATTCTGTGTATGGTTTGTTATGAAGATTGCATTGTTACAAATGTATCTTATAAACTATAATGAACATGTAAAAGAGTCTGCTATGAACTTTTTATTCATGACCAATAAACAGATAGAAATACTTCATGAGCTGTGGCTAGGAAAGCAATTATTATTATAATTCATCCACGATTCCTATTTCTCCTCGGTATGCTTCACACCATTTGTGTATCATGCTGGTTTGTGCTGTGATATATACTTTTATTTGAAAAAAAATTTAGGACCCTTGTACACAGTCTTTGAACACTTTATAATCAAAGTTACTCAAAGCAGTCTTTATTCAATTAATTAGTGTGCTTCCTCTTCTACAGTTTGTAGGATGCTATTTATCACTTTACACACCCTAATAAAACCTGCTCTATCCATTTAATACTGTAGTTCCCCTCTCATCTCAGTGTTCTCTCACTGTTGCTGCTTTATTTTCTTCTCAATTAGTAATTCTTCTGTATATCAGGGACAAAGTGGATGTTTTAGATAATTTATAATAGAAAAAGTCATTTTCTCTTTAGGATTTGAGGTACCTAGTAGATGGATGATGCTACTTGTATAGACTAGTGCTTGCTCCACCCCACCCTATCACAGTCTATAACAGATCAATAAAATCGTACTGCCTGATTTTGCATGTAGTATAATTTCTCAAGAATTGATTTTATTTTGAACATAATAGTAATTATGTTCAATATTTTGAACAAATAGTAATTATGTTCAATCACATTTTATTATTCCTCTTTCTACTTAACATTTTATATATATCCTAAACATTTGTATACTTCCCACAAACTTAGAATAAAACAAAGGCATATTATATTAACTTTTTTCTTTTCTTATACAATTAATAAAATTCCATTAAAGCAAATTGAAAAATAGTTGAAAAACAAAATAATGCCACTCTTCTTTATGATATATATACTATATACATATAGCTTTGTATTTTGCCATTTACTTTCTTCCAGAAATTATAAGTATATGGGTAAATATCAATACCTTTTGTCTTCTTATTAAAATATCTTTTAAAAGATAATATCTGTGTAGAGAAAAGTTAATAAGAATGTATCATGGAGTTTAAACCATATGCAGACATAAATGTATGGCAACAATAGCACTAATGCAAGAAGGTGGAAGAATACTCTTGTTATACTAGATGTGAAGTGGTATGATACTACTTGAAGATAAATTTTTAAAGAAAAGTTAAAGATGTATATTATACATTTTAAAATATAGTAAAATAATACAGAGAGTTACTGCTAATAACTAAGGAGAAAATCTGAATCATTAAATGTAATCAATTAATCTCAAAGGCATCTCAAAAGAGAGAAAAGAGAACAAATGAGACAAAACAAATTACAATGCTGGTAGATTTAAATCCAACCATGTCAATGATCATATTAAATGTAAATGATCTAAGCATCTCAGTTTAAAAGGAAGAGCCAAATTGGATGAAAAAGGAAGACCCTACTACATGTTGCTTAGAAGAATTTTGGATGAAAAACAGAAAAAAAAATTGCTTAATCATAATGCCGGTATTCCATTATCACTATTCTAATTTGTGTTTACTCCTTTCTATTTTTATTTTTTCATAGGCATGTTTTACTTTTTTGCTATTGTGGTGTATATCCAGCTTCCTTTTTACTTTTCTAACTTAAGTATGTTGCTATGCAGAAATGAGTTAAGCCTCAGTGTTTCACAGTAGTCCATTCCCTAGCAGTTGTGCATTCAGAACCAAAAGTCTAATATCAACCAAATAAAAACATTTCAAGTTGCCTACATAATCCACAATAGGATACAAAGAAAAGGGGATCATTATTGTCCAGAAACTACAATTATAATAACTTTCTTTACAGTGGCCTGTCCTAGGTTAAATGGCTCATAGCAGTATTCAACAGTAAATGTTGTCTCAGTGGTCCAGTTTGATCACAGATTCTTAAATATATAACTGTTTTGAACTAAATATAATTTTTCTTAGATGACTTAGAAAGTTCTTTTGAAATGTGTATCATTGTGTTTAGGATTATCCTAAAACATCATTTATCCCTGAACTATGAAAACACAAAGTCACCTAGTAATAAAGGTTTCTGGTTTATGAACTATTGAATCCACCACTTTTAGTTGAGCTTCTACATGGATAGCTTCTAGCTAAGCACTTTTCATATAGTATTCACTTAAAAAATACAGTTGATATCTTTTCTATTCATTGTGCTGTCTTTGTATTTTAATTTTAGTTAAATATAGAATATACTAAGGTTTTATAGGTTCAACTTATCTTTAAAAATGTCCTTAAAAACATAACTTGTACATTCTAAGTGGAAATATTGTAATTTCAAAGGAGAAATTTTCAGATGTGAGATTAAAAGGTTGAAGGCTATTTTTCAAAGTGGTTGAACCAACTTATCTTGCCACCAACAATGTATGAATATTGAAATTTAATTTACACTTAGCATCTGGTACTGGCATCAGATTTAGTTTTTGTCTAACCATCAAGTTTTTTTTTTTTTAATTTGAATGCATTGGTAAAGAGCAGAATATTTGAAGGCCTTCTACTTTCAATATTTTAATTGTTAGAAAGTTATGTTTGTGAAGCACTGAGATCTGTTTGTTGTAACACACTTCTATTTTGCTTAGTTCAGGATTATTGTGGAATGTTATTTTATCTTTTAAATGAAGGCCATTAAAGATATTTCTTTCAATATTAAAATCAAAAATTAATCCAATATTTTATCAGAAAAGAGTTCAGAAGGAAATTGTCCAGGCTGTTGAAGCTAGGTGCTGACATTTTCTTTTTCGTAATCAATTCTGCAGGAGTGTTCTCACTTTTGAATGAGCTTTGCCTTCATCATGTCGAGCCACCAACATATCAATACATCCTTGAAATTTAGGTAAGCATGGACCAAGCAGTCTTTTCCTTGGATTATCTTAGCATAACTTAGTATAGAAATAAATGGATTTGAGAAGCAGTTTAGCATTTGTGTTAAAAATAAAAAATTGTACATGAAAATTTCACAAAATCTAATATACAAAAAAAGTATACATTTTAAAGTTTTCCTTTTCAGAAATAGTCAATGTTATTTCTTTATACATTTACAAACAATTTCTGGTCCCTCTTCTCAATACTATTTTATGTGGCTACTTGGAAATGATCAAAAGCTTTGGCCATAGCAGGGACTTAGTAAATGGCAGAGCCAGACTCAAAGCTATCTATGTGACTTTGAGGAAAAGCAGTTTATGTCTATGAAATTTAATTTTTTTTTCAGTTTTGAAAATGGAGGAAATGATGATTACCTCAGAGGGTTGCTTACCTCAAAAAAAAAAAATATAAATACAATGAGTGGAATACAGATGATATTTAATAAATGATCATTATAACATGTATTATCATATTTTTATTTCATTATTAAGAAACATCAAAATCATAACTTATTAGAGAAAATTCTAAGAGCATAAGCAGAGAGAAGTATCCTCAGTGAGGTATTCTGGCTCAGAATGTCAGAAGAATCTGGGAAGAGCTTAATTTGACTCCTAATCCCTGTAGATGTCAGACAGAGCTCTGGTTCTTACCCAGGATTCTTGCCTCCCATAGTAGGATTGTCCCTCAGCAGTTCCTCCTAGGATGAAGCTCAAAAAATCTCTGGGTTCAAAATCCCCAATGTCTTATCTTCCTTTCTTTCAGTTTATGGTAGAGAAACTTACTGAACTCGATTAAACTCCCTCACCTTTCTCTTCTAAGATGTCATCTCTATTCATCACTCTGAGCATTTGTTTATGAACTTGCTAATGGGAAAATTTCCAGGAAGAGAAGTGGTTATGAAAATGATTACCATACTTTATCCATGCAAGATCTATGAGAAAAAGCTCCATAAGGGTAGAAAATATCATTGTGTCACCAATCTATTTTGATGATTAGCAGAGTGCTTCTCATAAGATGCATACTTAGTAAGTTGTAATTATTGACTAATGTGTTTCTGGCTCACAAAGCAATGGAAACTTTCACTGCAGCTACTTGACTATGGCTGGCATATGTCCTAATTCTCCTTACTAAAAATTCATGGTCCCTTAATTTTTCTTAGGACATAGTCATCTCTCATTTTCTTAGTCTCTCACCTTCTTCATCTCTCCCTTTTAGATGTTTGTCATCCAGACTCATTAAGGGACAAAGAAAAAGAGCATTGCACACAATAAAACAAACAAGCCAAACAAGACTCCAGAAATTTTGTCTTCTATCCAGACAGGATGCATCAGATAATTTTCTCCCTTATTTTCACTGTATTTGTACTGCAATATATTGCATTAGCGTTTTTCTGGTGTAGAAAACTATCTTCAAGTATAGAAATCAGATATAGAAATCTTCTCTGTTAATATTGACCCATTTGAGTTTTTCAATGTCAGTAATTTCTTGCCTCTTTCTGAACACCCTGCCACTGCCCTATCCTTTGTGTCTACCCCTCCAAACACACACACACACACACACACACACACACACACACACACACACACACACAAAATTAAGGAATGATTATTCTCCTTTGGTAATCTCATTTGTTTTGTTTTATTTTCTCAGCAGGGAAAAAAAGGAGGGCAAATACAAATATTGTTTTAAGAAGTTGTGAAACTGCTTTTAAAAAATTAATATGTTTGAGCCACAACAACAGAGTGATTAACCTATGCATATCAAACTGATAAAAATCTCATTCTTCTCTCCTTCCTCTTCTTCTCCTTTCTCCTCCTTTCCCTCTTTTCTTTTTTCTTTCTCTCTTTCCATCTCCCTTTTCTCATTTGTGCCATTTTCTTATTCCTAAATCTTATCATAGGCAGAATATTCTTACTCCAATTACTACTGCAATACTGGATTCTATCTACATTTTTTTTTCTAAAAATATAAATACCATTTATAAGGACAAATCACAAGAAAGAGTTTGTGTATTATATATGTAAAGACTAAATGGGCTAATTTTCAAAAATAGAAAATAACTCTTAGCAAATCATTGATTAGGATCATCCAAGTGTTTCTATTGTGAATGGAAAATGAAAGAGCAATTTAAAGTCTTTGTTTTCACCCTGTGTATTAAGACTGACGTTTATAGAGTGATTGATGCACAGTAATACCAGGAAATTTAAATTGATTTTTATTTACATGTTCCCGCCCTCTCCCCAAGAGTATTGCCTCAGATAAGGAGTGATTACTGGAATAAAGAAAATATTACAAGAAACTAAATATTGTTGATAATGGGAGGATGAACTCAATTAATGAATGCACTAATTTTTGTGCCTTTTCCAAACCTAAAACTCAACTCCTCTCTTATTTTTTAATATTGCCATGCTAAAAATAATAATCATTCTATTATATGAAACATATGTGTATAAGGATATGCCTCCTATGGAATGAATGAATTCTGTAGAGAATATCCTGGAAAATGCTAAAGCTTTCTTTATCTGTCAGCTTTACATACAGTTAGGGATGGGAATGGGGATGGAAAATTGGAGAAGGAGGCAGTGGTAAGGAAGCCATAGAGCACATATATTAGTATCCACATTTTAGCACATCTTTTCACATGAGTAAACAACTTATAAAGGGAAGAATATTTGAAATTATGACTGTCATTGAAAATCTGAAACATAAGTCATATAATTTTTTTGCTTTATAATGTCTGTAACAAATATGAAATCATTAAATGTGAAAAAATACCACAATTAAATCTCTTTTTTGCTTAATTATTTTAATGATAAACATGTCTGCTTAATAAGCATTCCTTTACAAATCAAAATATTATATGTGGTATTTGTATACCAGCTGGCAAAGAGAAATATGACTCAATTATATATCTTGTTCATTCAGTAATTATTAATTTTCAAAGCCTTATCTATTTCCAATGTGTTTTGAAATGAGATGTGGCATACAAATAAAGTATAGCTTAGGCCATATATATATTGGACTACTGGGAGCAATAAAACAGGTTAATAGAAAGGATCTTGGTCACAAGGAGTAGCAGTTTTCTCAGTGACTTAAGAGTAAATTTTATCGCATTAAGGATTAGTTAAATTAAAAACAAGACTCTACTTAAAATAGAGGCATATTATAGAACATGGTGGCACCAAGTAGTCTTAAGGGACAATATGAAAAATACATTTGTGTTTCAGACGATCATCTTGATCCTGAATAACTGTGAAGAATGTGTATTTTAACACTCAATCTGGTGTCCAGCATATAGTGGTCAATCAAATAAAGGAGTGGTTGTGTGAACAGCTGACAATGAGGGAACAGATTTAAGTGAGTTTTGGAGAACAGTGCTTGACTTTAAGGAGAAGAGCTATGATTTTTTTGATGGTTGTGAACCTACTTTATCTCTCAATTTCTGAATAGTAGCAAACAATGTAAAGGACCTCAACCACATTCATTGCTGCCTTCATTCATATTTTACATAATAGCTGATATATTTATAAAATGGGGCATGAAAATAAAATAAATACCCATGAACTCGTCATCTTACTTAAGAATCTAAGGACAATAACTTGAGTTCGAATGTTGAAACTACTTTTGTTTTTTGCTTCTTAATTCTATCCTGTGCCACTCTCATGCAAGTGATCATTATGTCTTTTTAATACGTACTTACTGTTTTCACACGTATTTATGTTTTCATAAATGTTTGGATTTTTGAGCTTTATAAAAATTCTGTCATACTGCAAATGATATTTTTGATTTAAATTGTTGCCTATAGCTTAGCATATTTATTTTTGTCACTATATAATATTCATGAAGCGATTGGCTAATCTCCTATGTGTGGGCATTTGAGTTGTCTATGGTTCTTTTTTCTTTTTGTCTTTTTACTATTACCATGTTGCTATACATATGCTCCTCTGCCTAGGTAGAGATGTTTTTTATTTTTTATTTTAACCTATAAAGGTACCGTTTTTTAATGAGTGCTCAATAAATATTCATCATTGTTGAGAGGGGGGGAAAAAAAACAAAAAACATTGAATGCGATTTCTAAATGTACCTGTGTAAGAGGTTTCTCAGTATGTATATATGGGGTGTTTGAAATTTAGCTCACATATCCCACAACAGAATTTTGAAAACCTGTGTGACTCTTCAAACATTTTTAAGTTGATATTTAATTTTTTATCAACTGTTTAAGTGATTAGACATTGTGTAACCTCTGGTATATTTTTATATTGATATTTTAAATTAACACTGTTATATTCTTTCAAATTGATCCAATGAAAGCCAAATACCACTATGATTTTTAAAATCACCTATACTTTTAAAATGCAGATAAAAAGGTGTTTTTAAAAGCCAGAAATTTTGTATTTTTTTTCTGAATTCATATTTCCATTTCACTCTCACAGAATTTTATCCTAATGCAATATGTATTTGCACTTAGATTTTTTTATTGGTCATTCTATTAAACTTTACAACAAAAAATTATGTATATAAATATGATTTTAAAAAACCCGTGCCTTTAAGATTTTTAAGTGTTATATTTTCCATGAATTTAGTTATTATAACAAATATTATTAGTACACAGTTGGTTAATACTATTTCAAAAAGTAATTACTGAACACAAAGTAATATTTTGTTTAGAAATGCATCTTTTTAGATGAATGGGACTATAATTTTTCTATTTGTTTTTTGGTTTTTGCATTACTATTATTGACTGCTAGAATGAATCAGGATTCAGTGAAATTTGCACAAAGAGAAAGTATTAGGCCACCAGTAAGTGCAGGCTTTACATGAAATGTTGCAATGATCATTGTTAAGTATGTATTGTTTATAGTACAATCTACTTTTTATTCTGGTAGGAAGTAATCAACAAGTAGAGAAGTGGCTGACAAGTACCAGAAAGAATATTTATTACTAAATATAAAACAAATACCATTTTTAAGTTTTCATTGATTATTTTTTTTTTCGGTAAAATGCAAGAAATGATCTTATGAATCATAAATGTTCAAAAAAACACAAAACACTTTTCATCTCCAATATATATGTTTCATTTTCAAAATATATAATGCTGAGATGTCAGAAATAATATTAATATTTTCATGTTCAAATCTTTGAAATCATGTAAGATATCTGATTGAGACAGTCCCAGAGTCAGAGCATAAGATTTGTAGCACATTGTTATATTTCAAGGGTGCTTTTTCAAATATTCTGAATAAGTTATTTCTATGTTATGTAGAGTCTTATAGCCTTATCTTGTGCTTGTTGCTGTCTTGGATATTTCACATGCCCTCTTTTCTCCTTTTTTTCTCATGAACAAGGGGATATCCCTCAGGTCCAGTGCTGTCTTACACAATTACATGGCATGAAAAAGTGAGATTATTAAATGAAAATTGTCACTACTCCCATAATCTCACTCTACAATATATATGTATTCACTGCACTCTAATACGGCATGTCGGGGGGCTATTTCTAAATCTCTTTGTCCTTAATAGGAACACATTTATGTATAAGACTGGGAAAGATACAAATCCATATGATCAGCAAAGTCATTGTTGATGTTACTGTCATTAAAGGAGAATTCTCTGTCTCAATATTTTGAATTATTCTCATTATTTGGCTTCTTTGAAGTTTTTCTGTTTAGGATAATGCATCATCATAAAATTGAAAATAGGTGAGAGGTATTTAAAAAATGTAAGAAAGGATGATTTTGTGAAAGCAGAGGAGGGAATTGTCAAAGCACATTCTCAGATCACTTTAGAATACATAGATTATGTATGGAAGCTGAGAATGTAGCCATTTATTCCCGTAAATGTATCTGTGCCTATAAGAAACTCTTCAGAAACTCCAGGTTACACACAACCAGTTTGAAGACTTTTGATATATGCCTGGAAGTGGATTGCTCAGTCATGGGTTACATCTCTTTTCCTCTTTAAAAGATAACTGCCAAATTGTTTACCAGAGTAATTGTTCAAATTAATACTCCAACCAAAGGCTATAAGAATTCTCATTTTCTCCATTTCTTTGCCAGTACTTATTGCCATATTTATTAATTTTAGGTTATTTAGTAGATATAGAATGATATTATACTTTGGTATTAAATAACATTCCTGTGATTACTCATTTGCTAAGGAGACTGAACATCTTTCTTTATATTTATTAGTTGTTCACGATTCTCTTTCTGTGCAATACCAGTGCATACATTTTTGCCCATTTTTCTATTGGATTGGTTTTCTTTTTGTTATTATATTGCAGACTTTTTAAAATATATTTTGGATTTTAATAACTTGTTAAATATATAGCAAGTACTTTCTCCTGGTTTTTGCCTAATCTTTTCATGTTTTTAATGGAAATTTTGATGAACCAAAGTTCTTAAGTGCAGTCTAATTGATCATTTTTTTCCTTTTACAATTAGAACTTTTTGTATTTAGTTAAAATTATTTTCTACACATAGTTCACAAAGATATCTATTATACTTTTTATAAAAGTTTTAAAGTTTCTTGTTTTACCTCTAAATCTTTAATGCATCTGAAATTGATTTTGTGTATAATTTGAGGTAGATATTTACTTTCAGTTTTCTTACCATTATCCAGAACTGTTTAATGTTTAGTGCATCTCTTGCTTAGTGATATGCAGTACTATCTCTATTTTGTATCACGTTTTATATTTGTGCAGGTTTGTTCCTGGACTTTTTTCTCTCCTTTCCATACTTCTTCTGTGCCTACGTTAATATACTAGTCTAGTTTTATAATAATTCTGGATATCTGTGGCAGATTAAAGATGGCAGCAAAATTTTTGACAGGTTTTCCATCAGTCAGTAGATTCTGTTCTACTCCACTAGAAATCATGCTGTCTTGTAATTGTTTTGACCAGTAGAATGTGGCTCCAGAACCAGACTTACCGATATTTGGCAGTTTCCAGTGTAGCTCAAGGGTTCTTTGTGACGCCCTTAAAAGAAAGAAGTCTGACTGCCCTGATGGAGATGACAGATGGTGAGACCTTTAACGACTGCACGGAGAGAGAGAGGCCCAGCTAAATACACTCTGTTGCCTATTCTTGCTAAGGTCCCAGGCATTTGAGGGATGTTTTGAATCCTCCAGACCAAAAGCATCAAGCAAGTTCCATTGAATGATTCCAATCACACCACAGAGAGGTGGAAAAATCAAAATAGTCTACTTGTGATGGCTTTCTGATAGGTCACATTGGTTGGGCTACCAGCCGCCTTTATTCAATCAAGCAGTAATCTAGGTGCTGCTGTGAAGAAATTTTACTGATGCAATTAAAGGCCCTAATCAGTTGACTTTAAATAAGAGCAGTTACCCTGATGGGCCTAACTTAATTTATTGGATAGTCTTTAAAGCAGGCCTGAATGTTTCACAAGGAAAGAAATTTCACCTTACACGGAAGCTTCTGCCTATGCCCATGGAATTCAGACCTGCAGAATCTTCCCTTCCTGATTTCTTGCCATATAGACTTAACTAGCCTCCACAATTGTATAGGCCAATTTCTTGAAATAAATAAATCTTCATAGTAAATTCTACTGGTTTTGCTTCTTTGATTAAACTTTTACTGATATTCTAGGCAAGTCCTGCCCAAATTCCTGATTCATAAAATCACAAGGTTAATAGTTGTTTTAAGCCACTAAAATTTGGGATAGCTTGCTACAAAGCAGTAGATAACCAAAATGATATTTAATAGGATAAATTATCACATTATTTTAGTATCTTAGTATCCTTGGTCTTTTCTTTTCTGTACCAATTTTAAAATCAACTTTTACAATTTCTTTATAAAATTTATTGGTATCTTGATGGATATTGAATTAAATTATATTTATAGACCAATTTTAGGAGTATGGCACTGTTATGAAATTGAATCTTTCTATTCATTTATTTAATTCTTTAATGTTTTTCAAAAGTATTTTAAGTTCTCATTCTAAAAGTGTTATATATTTCTGCTATATATTTCTAGAGACTTTATATTTGTAATGTTATTATATGTTAGTATTTTATTAAAATGAAAATTTTCATTTATTGCTATGGATGGGGAATTTTTTTATATACCAATCTTATATTCCTATAGTCATGTTTAACTTTCTTACTAATTTTAATATTTTGAAGAATTTTTTAGGTTTTCATTTTCAGTCTTGTTTTCACTTTTTTTTTTACTCCATGCTTTCCCTAAAGAAACTCTAAGTGAAAGGTGGATGGAGACAAAAAGCTGATTTTAAGTTTACCCATGGCCTAATTTGTAGATATTGCAGTTATGGCATGTGCACTTTTAGGATACCAATACATGTTCTTTGATCAGACCTTTGCAGCTTAATCATGTACGTGAGAAAAATTAGAGTTAAAAAGAATATGTGTGAAGAAGTTACAGTATACTTAGAGGTCAAGATCCCAGCTTTGCCTCTAACAAGCTGTATGACCTTGGATAAATTATTTAATATTTTTAAATGTTCTTTTACTTGTAATATAAGGATTAATATAAACCTATGTCATGGAGTTTTTTTAAGGACAAAGTTTAATGAGTGTATGCGTGAAGAATTCTCATCTCCGTGAAAGTTTTCAATAAATAGTGGTTATTCTGATTATAGGCAAGTAGCTATCTATATTTAATTAAAATGTCTAATAAGTATTTATATACTTTTTCTGTGATTGAAGTTATACCTTATTGTGTGATTTTAATAATTTAATAGTGTTTTCTCACCCCTATGTTCTGGGAGGACTGGCAGACAATAGGTAGTTAGTCTTTCATGTTACTCTTTCTTTTTCAAATATCCCGTACTTCCTTTCAGTCATTTCTCTTTTCTATGTCCAACTTTCTCATGCAGAGACAGTCTTAAGAGAAATAAAACTCATAAAATTGATATTAAGGAATTTGTGATTTATGTCATGTCCATGACAAATTGTTTCTTCAATGATTGCTAAGTGTGTGTGTGTGTGGCATGGGGTGGGTTTAGTGTGTTTACATTTTACCAAAAGTTATCTTGGCACTGTTTTTCCTTTAACACTGTCCTGAACCTCAGGCAATAGAGAACCAGCATAATATGCTTGCATGAATCTTTCTAAAACCAACTCTTATAGGAAGACCTTAAAGAAAAAAAATCATTCTTCATTTGGATTTTTCTCTTTCCATGATTATGCACTTATTTTTAGTGTGGTTTTATTCATAAATAAGAATGAACAAATGATTACATGTAGACTTTGTGTTATAGAAATGGTTATCACCTTAGAACAAAACTCTGCCTGACTCTAATAATGTCGAGGTAGGCTTACAATTAAAAAATGATTATTTGAATGATGTTTTAGGTATTTTCTCTCTCAACTGTTTTATAGGATTAAAAGCCTGAAACTAGTAACAGTTCCAATAGTAAGGTTTGGCTAAAGGTGAGAAAGAAAGGGAGAAGCAAATAGCAGATGCCACCTATGTATTTAGTGAAAATACTAAAATTTGCTCTTGCTTATAAATGCATTAAATGGTTTAACTGCATTTTCTAATGAGTGTCAGAACAGCATATAATTAAGAGAAATAGTTTGTACTCTATCATAATTTAATAGTCTTTATTATGCTTTGTTTAATGTTGTTTAAAATGTTTCATTCTTCTAAGAGGGCTAAGGACAGGTTTCAAAATTATAGGGCATTGGTTTTATGTAGATGCTATAAATTAGTAAATAACTATTAGCTGGTTATCTAATAAAAGGAGAGTAGATTACAATAATTTAAGCCATTGGAGTAAGAGAAAACTGCCGAGAGAAAAAAGACACGTTTTTTTTTCTTTCAATCTGTACCACTGGTATCTACTGCTGTGACCATATTCTGTCTGTATTTGGCCTTAAACTTAAACTTAGAGAAAAAGCATGAAGAACTTATTAAGAAGATTTAACTAGAAAGATAAGACTGAATTGTATTCCCCTACAATCCACATGTCAAAGCCCTTACCTCCAATATAACTATATTGGAATTAGAACATTTAATGAGGTAATTAAGATCAAGTGAATTCAGAACGTGAGTTCACTAGGTCTGGTGTCCTTATAAGAAGGAAGGAGATACCAGAAGAATGTGTATATGGAGGTAAGGCCAGGTGAGGACAACAGTGGAGGCAGGTGTCTATAGTGCAGGAAAAGAGATCTCACCAGAAACTAACCCTGTTGCCACGTTGATCCTAGACTTTCAGTCTTCAGAACTGAGAGGAAAAACATTCCTTTTGTTTAAGTCATCCAGTCTTTGGTATTTTGTTATGATGATCCAAGTTGACTGATATAAGCACAGAGTAGGATACAGCCCCAGGAATTTTAGCAACAACTCTGTAAGTTAATGTAAATGAAAACTTTATCAGCTGGACATAGCCAACTTTACTTTACTTTTAAAAGTAATTACAGTTGACTCTTGAACAACATGGGTCTGAACAGTGTAGGTCCACTCATACACAGATTTCTGTATATAGGTGGGCCTGAAAAATTTAAACCTATGTTGTCTGAGGGTCAGCTGTATTTTTTATTTGAGATTGGGAATCCACCTATGCAGAGAGACAACTTATAGGTTAGTTTTGACTTCATGGCAGTCAGCACTTCTAACCCTTGAGCTGCTTAAGGTCAACTGTATTATGTTACTGGAATGTGAATCAACATTAAAAACAACAAATTATACACCATTATTTCTAATGTATAAAATATTTTAACATTCATTAACTCACTTGATTATTAGAGAATGTGATGTTCTTGGAAAGTCACATTCTGATCACTCTGCTATTTATCCTAATGAAAAATCAATTATAAATGCAAAGAGAAATCTATGGATAAAGAAGTATCATGTAAGTGTCCTGCTTTTAATACCTTCCTAGGATTAAAAGTTTAGTACTTGAATTTTTAAGGCTAATATATCATATTTACCTCTTCATGGACTCTGTCCATTTGAATCTATCAATTATTATCTGTACTATTCTTTCTGAGTTTTTAAATACTATCTAACACAGTCATGATGTTTATACACCTGTGCTCCAAAGCTGAATGCTAAACTCTTAAGTGGCATTTTTTTTTTACCTAATGCACCAAAGTTCCTTAAATCTGGTCATACCCTGTAATCAGAACAAGGCTTTTTTACTTCTGATTTTCACATATAGAAGATAACTATGCCACTTTCCTTTACATTTTTGATTTGAGCTGGTCTAAAAGAATAATTAATTAAATAATTTATCTCATTGATTCTGTGTGATTTGGTGCCTAAATGTAATAATGTGGTTGGTTACCTTATTTAGATACTTTATGTATTTTACATTCTGATCAATTTTATGTTTTATGCTAATCAGAATTAAATATCTTATGTAGTTTATCATGTTTATTATATAGTTTATCCTTTTAACATGCCTAGTAGAGAAATGGGCCTATAACTTGAGATAAAAGTGCCAAAGCAATATTCTGCTAGCTAGTTTGTTTGACAAATTGGATTTTTGCTCAATTCCTAATGAGACTGAAAAACATAACTTGCTTCTTTTTCTTAAATCACTAGCATTTTTCTCAATATCTGATATGTGAGAACTCAAAGTTTGTTGAATAAATGAGTAAATGAATGAAGAAACTCAAATTATATTCAGATATTCAGAGTAAGCCTAACTGATTTTCTTTAATAAATTACTTTAACCACATTGTATTTTCCCAATTGTGCATGAGTTTCTATACTTTAATTCAATCAAGAAAAAAGAACTTATACTTACTTGAGAATATTTTAATTGTTATAGTTGTTATTATGAACTTTCTCACAAATATCCATGAGCAATTTTTAATGTTCCTAATATTTTAAGAATTGTACTGTCTTTCTAGTATTGGCCTTCATGATGAGCAAAACCTATAAGTGGTAGGTATCATTTGGTTTTTAAAGCTATAGCAGCCATCTTTGTGGAGGAATTATCTTCTAACCTACAATGATATTCCTCACTGTTATTAATTCCAAAGCTGAGAATTATATCAAGGTTAATCATGAGCCACTGGTTGTGCTGTACACAGTATTATTTCTTAATTGTATAACTGAATTTCAAGATGTATCCTGATCAAGATAGTATTTATTTCAAGTGATAACTTCTGTCTTTAGATTAGATTTTGCACATATCCTCAGAACCTTACATGTGTCAGTTAAAATCTCATACACTCATATTTGCATTAGTACTCATATTTTTTGTCCCAAATTAATAAATGCCTATCTTAAAACATAAAACACAAGGGACAATAAATAAAATGTAATTTTACATGCAACAATAGAAGTATTTCATTTCCTTTTATCTTCAATTTTTGTTTCTCTCTTTCAGCACATTAGAGCAGATTTGTGTTATTTTTATTATAGTTATGGTCTCTTTCCATAAGTCTTTTTTTTCAAATGAAGATATTTTTTGAAGGGAGTGCTTTTCTTCAATAGTCATAACTAAAGGGCTTCCCATTAAGATTCTCTACTACTTTGTTATTCCATTTTATTAATTCTTGACTATTTTTAATTTGGTATATTTTACCATGTTGTTGAATTACAGTAGTCATTATCTGAGTAGTTGGTTTTGCAGATTGATGGAAAATTAACTGCATCAACTATCATAGTGGCACCCATGAATCCAGATCTTAGGGGGTGGCACTGCTGTTGTATAAAATAAGGCCAAATTTCATTAATTTTTATTATTTACAGCATGAGTTAGCCAATGCACAAGACATCTATCTTATTATTCAGTCCTCTTGAGTCCTAATGAATCAAATCCTAGCATTGATGGGATCTTTGCAAATATATAATCTTGGAGCATTATAGGTGCTCTGTTGACTATGTATATCATACTGAAAAAGACTTCTAAAGCTCATATATGCCATCACTGTCTTCTGAAAAAACATACCCTATCTTGCATATAAAGTGAAAATTTAATTTGTCTTGTAAAGTTAATCAGCAATTCTTTGGGAGGGGGAAATTCTGGCAGGTGAGTAAATGAATCCTGGTTATAAGCATTCGAGTACCATTTAGTTTTCTTGACCAAAAAAAAAAAAAAAATGAATTCATACATAATTGTCATAATAAAAGTAAAGCTTCTCATTAATTACAGGATGTTTTGGCCCATCAGGATTCTTGAAAGATACTGTTATAAGTGAGAAGAGATGTAAATTGATTCTGTATTAGGCAACATTTAGTGTGTAAATATGAAGCAATTGTTTTTATTCAAAATGATGTTGACTTGTACAGTGTCAACCAATCAAAAAGAACCCCATTAACCCTCCCATTCTTGTTTGGAAGTTCAATTTGAGATGTTGAGATTATTTTTCAGATTTAATAAGTTGATAAAACCTCATACTTCTATGTTTGAAAATGACAAGACATTTAATGTGCTTTAAAGATTGTCAGAGCATAAAAATGTGTGCATGCACACTCACATGTGTGAACATGTGTAGGTATATATGTGTGAATATGGGTTTATAATTCTGTTCTTTCTTTAAAAATGGCCAGGCAATATTAGTCATTTTGAGCACATGCTTAGAACCAAAAAAACCCCAGCTGAAAAGAATAATTTTCTTTTTTCCCAGAAAGTTGAACTGAGAGTCTGAAAATAGGGTCTTTAATAGAATTGCTTTCTTCAACAGAATTATAGCATAATTACTGAGGGATCATAATATGTTTTACCCTCCTCTTTTATAACTTTCTACTATTTTTTATTCCTTAGACAATTTTACTATGCTGAACTCAGAATAGAGATCACAGTCCACAATCTGAAAAATAATACAAAAGTAATAATATTAAATAGAAATGCTGTATCTACAATCTGCAAGGTAATGCAAAACTACCCTTAACACTTTATGCTAATTAATAACCAAACCTACTCAAGAATCATTCAAATAAAAAATTCAGTAATATACAGTACAAAGTTACCTACTCCCATAAGAAAGTCTTTATTTTTAGTTATAGGTTCAAAGAATTTTTTTTTATATTCTCTAGTCTTTTCAGTAGAAGCAGAGTACATAAATAAATATACCTATGCAATCTTTGTATCTGTAGTTGAATAAAAGTACACTTAGTATTAAAATAAAATGGATTATACAGTTCAAACAAACTATTTCAAAGAGCCTTTTGGCATTGTCTGAAAAGAGAAAAATACCATTTTGAAAGTCTTTCTGAAATTATATCTTTGTTTTATATCTATACGTAAATACTTTCAGAAAAAAAGTTGAAATACTAATGACTAAAAAATTAAATACCTGCACTTAAACACTTGATTTCTTCTCTGAAAAAATTTCCTGTTCTATATATCTAAATTGGAATGGTTTGATGTTGAACTATTTATAGTGGAAATTTAAAACTTCATTATGGTGGATTAGGGAAACAGCTCATTTAGAAATCATTGTAGAGATGGTAAACAAATGTGGAAAAGTTATGCAGATTGTTTTATGTAGACAGTTGGATATTATTTACATAATATTCCAATAATATTATAAATATTATAAATCCCAAGGATATTATTCAAAACACTTTTTGGTTTCAGTTTTATTGAGTTATAATTGACATATATTATTGTATTGTTTAAAGTGTACAGCATAATATTGCAAAATGATTACCACAATAAGTTTAATTAATATTCATCACCTCACAGTTATCATATTTTTTTCTTGTCTTGAGAACTTTTAAGTACTCTTTAGGAGCATTCAAATATACAATACAGTTTTGTTACACACGGGAACTTTTTATAAACACTGACCATGGTGCTGAAACTAATTGTAGGTGCCCTCTGTTGTTTCAAGCAACCTCTTTAGTTTCTGGATGATGAGAGTTGAGAAGGGTTCCTGGAGTGGCATAAGGTGGCAAATATCACAGTGAGACACTTGAAGTTTCAGTGTACCAGCTAAGTATCAGGTGAATGGAAATATTTCCATAATTTAAGAATGGGCCTAGATGCACTTGTGTGCTGATGAAGATTAGCTCTGGCTATATTTTATTGTTTTGATTTGAAAAGTTCATGATTGAATGTTTCTGCTAAATGGCTCTAATTAATTTTAACAATTTTCACTAAAACATAGCACTAAGTGTTACAGTAAAAAATGTGGAAATTCAATGAAATATAATGACCAGACTCGAATTAGATCAAGTTTCTGGAAAATCAAAAGTATTATTATAATAGTATAGGCTGAATTGTAAATTCTCAGAATAAAAATCAGAGAGAGTCAAGAGTGATTTAAGGTAAGCATGTAATCTCACATGATAATAATAGTTCAGTGATTTGCACACCCTACTGTTTAAACCGTGTTAAATAGACTAGGAAAAAAGGGTGGGAAAATGCTTAATTTCTTTGTGGAAGAGGCTAAATTAAAAAAAAAAAGAGTGGATAAATAAAATCTAAGAAAATAATATTTAACAGTAATTAGTTTCAATTGTGAGAGTTTGGAACATTCTGGTGAATACTGTTTCAATACTTTGTATAGATATACCATATTATCTGTCAAATCATCATTGACAATTATATTAGCTCTACATTGACATATAAAACTTACTTTCTATGTGTCTTTTGTAACGAGAACACGGTGCTATAACTAGTAAAAAAATATGAATTTTCTCAGGCTGGAGAAATATTAGCTTTTTTATTTTTTATTTTATGGCTTTAATGAACCCCTTAGGAAGTTAGTAAAAAATAACCAAAACAATTACTGAGAATTGTTTTTTTCTTTATTTATAAATCACTTGAGAATATGTTATTATCAAGATACAATAGTATTATAGAATATTCTAGCATATGTTTCCTAC
The DNA here is from genome assembly GCA_030015415.1 of Cynopterus sphinx. Classification (NCBI taxonomy): domain Eukaryota; kingdom Metazoa; phylum Chordata; class Mammalia; order Chiroptera; family Pteropodidae; genus Cynopterus; species Cynopterus sphinx. The sequence goes on along the minus strand of CM057380.1, from coordinate 62,919,446 downwards.
AAACTGTATATTCTTTTACAATATCAGACTACAGCCACTAGAAGCAGGAAATTAACAGTGGTACATGCTATTATCTAATAAGTGGACCCCACTCAAGTATTTCCAGTGGTCCAATAATGGCTTTTATAGCAAAAGTATCCAATATATGATCACATGTTGCATTTATTTCTTACGTTCCCTTAGATTTATCTAGTAATTTTGTACAATGTTCCTTATTTGAGGTTTGATTTATGTTTCTTTTTGACTAATTCAGAATATTCACTTCTGCCAGGAAAACCCTAGATGTGATGCGTTGCTTTTATTGTATCTTATCAGATAATACGCAATTGTTAACCTTGATCACTTGATTGAGGTAGTGTTTGTCATGTTTCTCCAGTGTGAATCACTCTTTCCTATATATTAATAAATATTTTACTGGGAGATATTTGAAACCATGTAAATATCACATTGCTCAACAAACATTTACTCATTTTAATATTTACTGATCTTACTTTGCTGAATTAATTTTTTCAAATAAAGTTTCCTAATAGTGATTTTCTGAATGAGTTATTCTTCATATATTTAGACATTGACATTCTACTATAAGTGACATTTTTTCTACCCTCAATTAATATTAGTACGCACTCTTAGATTCCTATTTTTAATAGCTAAAATTAGTAATTGCCATTATTTATTAACTATATACCTTGCTTTAAAATCAACTTGTAAAAATATAATTTACTTACAATAAAATAAAACAATATTAAAAATATTGTTCTTGAGATGAAAAAAAATGGCATAGATGATAGAGGCTGTTCATTCCTCTGGCAACCAAATCCAAGTTGTGATGAAAACAATGAGCAGTGGCAAGGAAAAATTGCCTGGGATGAACAAACCATATGACTAAAGAGAAGTCCAAGAAATCACCTTGCCACAGCAGAAGGTAGGACGGGTGAGGATGCAAGGCTGCCTAGTTCATAGCGGCTGAGTGAGATGGAGGAGCAGCAGTGGCAAAAGCCTCTTAGGGGAGCCACATCTGAAAGCAGATTTTCGCAGTGATGGACCTGCTTGCTCTGAGCCCCAGTGCCCATTCGGCTGCACACAGGGGACACCAGGGACTAGGTGTTGGAGTGAGGGAGACATTGTTGGAGTGAGGGCTGAGGAGAGACTCGTTATGTATAGAAGTGTCAGTGGTATCCATTGTTCCCTGTTGAGCCGTCCCCATGATCAGTGGGCCAGACACAGCTCTGCCATAGCTGTGACATCATCAAACTAGAGAGCAGAGGTCCTTCCACCCAGAGGATTCCCTGAAACCCCGCTCACCCCAACTTGCTGCTCCACATATCCAGGTATATCTTCAGAGAGTCAGGTGCTCCTTGCTGGTTTCTGGTGAGGCCTTTGAGGCAACTATAAGCACAGCATCTGTGGATTGTTTGCTGAATCTTAACAGGTGGCCCCGGATGGATAGAGGCTTGAGCTAAATTTGTCCTGCAGCTGAACCCCCTCTCAGGACTGTGCCACTGGACACCTACTTCACAAATCCACACTAATAAGACTAGGAGTCCTAGAAGCTTTGGTTAGTACATAGAAACAGACACAGAAAGGCAGCCAAAATGGGAAGACAAAGAAGCAGAAACCATATGACAGAACAGAACAGAGATCCAGATATAATGGAGTCAAGTAATCTAACAGATGCAGAGCTCAAAATACTAATTATAAAGATGCTCAATGAACGCCAACAAAAAGATAAAAATGAAAATGGAAATTATAAAATGGAACCAGTCTGAAATGGAGAACACATTATCTGAGATGAGAAGTACATTAAATGTAATAAACAAAGTGAAAAAAAGAGGATCAAATGCCCTATCTAGAGGACAGGAAAGTCAATCAAGACACTCAATCAGAATGGCAAGAAAAAAGATGCAAGACTATAAAAATAATTTAAGGAGGATATGGGATACTATTAAGGCTCCAAATATTCATCTGATTAGCGTGACAGAAGAAAATCAAGATGTTGAACAGCTGTTTTTTTAGAAATAATGATGGAAAAACTCCCTAACATGGTGAAGGATATGGACGTAAAACCCCAGGAAACTCAGAGAATATAAAAAGTCAGGGATCCAAAGAAACCCACACCAAGACATGTCATAATTAAAATGTCAAAGGTTAAATACAAAGAAAGACTATTAAATATATAATTACTTATAAGAAAACACCCATAAGACTGGAAGCTGATTTCTCAAATTATGCAGGACAGAAGGGCTTGGCAAAAAATATTCAACAGGCTGAAGACCCAGGACATACAACCAAGAATAATTTATCCAGAAAAGCTATCATTTAGAATTGAAAGACAGATAAAGAGCTTCCCAGACAAAAATAAGTTAAAGAAATTTACCACCTCTAAGCCAGTATTACAGAAAATGTTGGACGGACTTCTTGAAGAAGAAAAAAACATGTCTCAAAAACAGGAATAAAGAATGGTAACAACTACATTCCTATCAAAAATATCTTAAATGGAAAATAATTAAGTGCTCCATCCAAAAGATAGAGGGGCTGGAAGGATAAGAAAACAAGACCCCTACATATGAAAAGGAAGGGGATGGCAAAATATATTGCTTTGATGGACCTAGAATGTATTTAAATCAGACAGAGAAAGATAAACACAGACTTGCAAATATAGTGGACAATTTGGTGACAGAGAGAGGGGAGGGGGTGTTGGGGGCCTGGAAGAATGGGGTAAAGGGTTAAAGAAGTACAAATTAGTAGCTGATGGATGGTTACAGGAATGGGGAGCACAGCATACAGAATGCAATTAGCATTAATACATTGGCTAGGTGAAGGGTAAGGAGAGAGAGGGAGCAATTGGGGTGATCATTTTACTAACTATATAGATGTACTGTATACTTGAAACTAATTAAAATAAAAAAATAAAATATATTAGGTTTAACAAATTATATATATGTGTATGTGTGTGTGTGGACACACACACACACACACACACACACACACATATGTATATATTTGTAACCACCAAACCAATCAAGATACAGAACATTTCTTTTGCCTTAAAATCTTGCCTCCAAATAAATGCAGTCCACCTCTCCACCCACATTCCACGTTCCTAGGCAACTTCTTTTCAATCAGAAAAGTGCAGTTTTGCCTAATGTAGAATTTTATATAAATGGAATCCTACTAAATGTACCTTTTTGTTTATTGGTGTACATTTTTCCATTTACATACCAAAATTTATTAATTTGTTCATTGATTTTTGGATATTTTGGTTGTCTTCAGATTGGGAATAAAATTTCTATGAACATTCGTATATAGATCACTTGGGCAAATACGTATGGGTAGAATTGTGATGTTGCTCAGTGTATCAAAACAATGGCTTTATATATTTTGTCCAGTTTGTAGTTGGTATAGGTAAGAAGTCAGTGTCTGTTACTCCATCATGGTTCGGTGGAAGTTCTCTGACTTCCTATCAATCTGAATAGATTGACAATTCACTTTTGAAATAGCTATTTAAAAAGTAAAATATAAGCTGCAATGCCATTTTTTTTTTTTAGTGATTTCATATTATAAAATTAAACCCCAAACCCCTGAATCTCTGTAGTATACTTTGAAGAATCCTACCAATCACTGCTTGGTTCTAATTGGAACTCTATATCTGTGTTTTCTCAAGTTGAAATGGAGCCTCTCAACATATTGTGTCCAGAGTAAGAGTAACTGGAATGAACCTTTTCATGATATTGAGGGCAAGCAGAGTTCACTAAAATCTTCCTTTTGGGATATTGGTTTTAAGCTTTGAGACAAAAGACTCAGAAAGAACCTTTGGCCTTTCCCCTGCCTAAAGTAATTTAGATAGAGGCCCTGCTCTAGGAAGGGAGATATTATTACAGATAACTATAGTTTAATATAAACTATTGTGTGATACATGGAGAGAAACCTAACAAGGCCCACCCATTTGTTCCAAGTTCTCTCTGTATCTTATTATTAAAGATGGCCCAGCAAACATTTATTTTCCAAACAATTATTTTTTCATCTTCATGTGAATTGCTTTCCTTCCCTTTGATGTCTCAAACTTCAAACCTCACTTCTCTTTAGCTCAAGAATGACATATAAACCTCAACAGCCCAATGCTTCTTTAGATCTCATTCTTACGGCACCCCTCAATATGCATCATAAGATACACTTTGAACATTTCTCCTGTTAATTTGTCTCATATTAGTATGATTATTAACTCATCTAGAAGAATACAGAAGTTGGGGGAAAAGTTATGTGTTTTCTGTGCCCACAATATTAAATACACATGTACATACATACATATTGTGTGCGAAAATTCTAAATTACAAATAGAAGTACATACTCATCCTTAGAAAGAACCTAGTAAATGACTAAATGCCTTTGCCTGTAATCTTGAGGAAATCCTGTTCTAAAAATAAAAATTTGAAGATAAAGTGAAATAAAATACAAGGAACAAGCTAATCTTTAAAAAATAAACTTCTGATTCTATGAAACTTTTGATTTATATTTATTCCATTTCTCCCCATATTCTCACTTGTCACAATTCCTCTTTTAAGCAGCTTTATTTTTTAAGGCTACAAATCAAACGACCTTTGAACTATAAAAATTGTTCATCGTGGATTTTTCAACCTCTTATTTATTATCTAGTAGGTTACTGATTACCATATGTATATCTCATATGTTACATCATTACCATATGTTACTGAAATCTGTCTGAGATGATAAAGGCTTTTTAAAAATATATACTACATAGTCATTATTGCAAAAATAATATAGGTTTGTCAGAATTTTGGATGGAGAATTCAACTGTTTCACAGAAATTTATGTCACTTTCTTTTAGATATTTTTATTAGATTTTCCCATGAGATTCTTGATCTAATTTTTCTGCCTAGTTTTTCTATAGCTAGACATACATGAAAGTGTTTGAAAGTTGCTCAAGGTTACTTAACATTCTCTTTATGTAGCAGAACAAATAAATTTAGATGGGCTCCAGTTCACTGCCCAATTTGCTCTCTATTCTTTTTTCTTTTCCTTGGTCAGCTTAATGGGATTTATACAATGAAGTTAGGAGATGGGATGTTTGGCTGCAAACAAAGCTTAATGGCCAGTACATAGTAGATAATCTGTGTATGTTTTATTTCACTTAACTATTGACGGTTGCTTAGTAATGAACAGCTTCTTAATTACCTGATGACTCAATTATTTTATATAATAATAAAAGAATCTGTAGAAGTATCTTTCCTTAGTAATCTCAGTAGAAGTTTGTCAGATTTGTTAAGAAATATAAATATGAAATCTGGTATATTATGGTTTCACAATGACACTCACCTCTGGGGTATGGTGAAGAAAGAGGAGTAGGAGGAAGAGGAGGAGGAAGATGGTGTTGTGTTGTATCTCAGTTCTTCTCTGTCAACACAGCAAAGAATGACAGGTTGGCGAGATTTAGAAAAAGTAAGATTTATCGAAAGTACATTTTAGAAGGAGATAGGCTATGCTAGGGAAGGCTGCAGCCCTGTAGAATTTAGGAGGTGAAGAGGTAAGATAGTACATCTCAAACGGAGGAGTTGGGTTTTCAGCCAGGAGAGCTGTAACAATGAAGAAATAGGAAGGTCTGCTTATATTTGGGCTGTAATGGGAGGTCGTAGACGATCCATATGTGAGGTTACCTTGATTGACAGCTGGCTGCTATATAACACTTTGCCTACTGACTATGTGCTTACCCAGAATGCAGTCTGTTTAATTAGATTCATGAACTTCCAGGCATAGTCATGATATTATAATGATGGTATAATGAGGCTGAAGTTATGGGCAGCACTTTCTGTGATGCAGTTCTAGCTGGTTTAGCCAGCAGCTTTAATGGCCGTTGTCCTTTAGGATTTGGGGTAATTAATAACCCTAAAAGGGAGGTGATTAAGCAAGGTCTTTAAGAGAAGATTCTGTGGTTACAGACCTGGGCCTGTCGCTCATGCCTGACTAACTACCTAACAAAGACATAGAGTTATTCTTCAATTTCTCTACTGCATTACTGTGTTAGTATTTCTCAAATTTTCATGTGCATGAGAATTACCTGGAAAGTGGTGTGGGGGCTAAAATATTATTTTCTTTTCACCTTCTATGCTCTTCTGGCTGGGTTAATAATCAACTTAACAGAGACAGATTAATAGGAGAAAATCAAATTTTAATAACATGCACATGGAGAATTTACATAAGCATGAAAATTTTAAAGACAGTGAGGCAACATTGGGTATATAGGACATTTGGACAAAGAGAAAAGAGAGGTAAGGGGTATTAGATTTCAGAAGTGAGAATAGGTGATTTATAAGTAATCGAGGAAGAGCAGAACATACATGGCAGGAAAATTCTTGCTCGACAACTCAGAAACAGTGGGACATAGGTGCTGTCTAGCTAACAGACTTGGTGTCTTCTTGAGTAATGCTCTGGTGAAAATTCTTCAGGTGCTTAAGCCTGAGTTCCTGTCCTAAAAAGAAGGTTTCTCTGTCTGAATCTCTTGGGCAGGAAAGAAGTAAAGCTCAAAGGTTCTTTCTGAGTTTTATTTTTTAATAAACAACTTAAAGTCAATATCTCAAAAGGCACCTTTAGAGTGGCAGAATTTTGGTTCCCTCCAGGGGGCTTTCCTTCAGGTTTTCTGACTCAGTTGCTTTGGGGTGGGGCTGAGAATTTGCATCACTAGGAAGTTCTCTGGTAGTGCTGAAGGTACTTGGAGAAACACTGCTTCAGAGTACCTTATTATCAGAACAGAAGTGGTCTTTAAGGCAGAATATTTCACAAGTAGTAAATATATTTGCAAACTTGTCTAACTGCTTGCCTTTGAAAATGAACTATAAGCATTCCTTTTCTATTATATTTAAATGTTTTATCTTCTGTGTTTGTAACAATATTTGTTGTGATGATGCTGTTTACATCTATTATAATTCCTTCCACAACTAAAGAGCTTATTTATTCTATAAAAGCCCAGGCATTTATATTTGGATACCAATTTTATATATACATATTTTTATTTTTACCTTGTCAGACCAGGCGCCTGATTTCTGAATTTACTGTAAATTGTGCCTGCACTCTGACATATAAATTGCACTATACTCTAAGTCAATAATTTAGTACAACTCTACATTGCACCAATAACTTTCTCTCCCTTTACTATAATATGTAAGATTTTCACACTGTCTTTCTTTCATACATAGGTCATAATGGACTATATTCCACTGCTAAATGGAAGTATATTTAAATGTAGGTTATTAATTAAAGCCTTTACATCCAATATGCAACTTACTTTTTAAAGGATCATTTATTTAATGCAATTAGAATTGTATGTTAATTTAAACTTATTCTATTTCTTTATTTCTTTCTTCATCATTTTCTTCCTAACACAATATATGTACATGCACACACACCATTGTTTTACCACCATAATAATATCAGTGTATTTATATAGCATTTATGGTTAAAAATATACTATAAAATGTCTTAACATTTAACAAGTAAAAGAGATAGGCCATGGTATTACCTCTATATCACACACAGAAAACCTGCATGGTGTAAGTTTTATGGGAAATCTGCTGTTTCTTTGAGTTCAACTCTTAGGCATGAAGAATATCTGTCACATTGTTACTGGTCCAAAGTGTGTGTCCGACCCTCTAAAAAAGCCAAAACTCAAAATTTATGGGTTTGGATTAAGGAGAATTTATTGATCCAGGAGGCACCAAGTGAAAAGATGGGGATTCTAATCCTCAAATCCATCTTTTCAAAGTATGGAGACTAGGCTTCCTTTTATTTTTTGTCAAGGGAAGCATTGTTTCTGTAAAATCTCAAGCCCACGCCTAAATCCTCTATTGATTAGCATGTATAAAGCAGCAGCAATTAGCCTGAAGGCCATGGCAACAATGCAAGCTTGAATAAAATGCAGTCAGAGAGAACCAGCATTTCACTCTGTTACAACACAATGACAGTCCCTTTCACATCTTGTAGGTACACACTAATATGCATTCAGCCCTCTCTTTTCCAAGGGCAAGTCTTATTGAAGGTTACTTATGTCTTTTTTTTTTTTTTTTTACTTTTTCAAAAGTGACTAGTTAATATCCATTATCAATAAAATTATTTTTAGAATTATTGAGTAAGCAAATTAGAGTTAGCTATTATATAGTATTAGTTTAAAAATGACAATTTTTGTTTAGGCTTATAGAGACCTAGGTTTGAGAATTTTGGAAAGATTTGAGCTAATTATAAAATAATAAAGAAATGAAATTTTAATATTATAGAATGAATAACCCAATTTACAGATGAGGAAATTTGAATTCCAGAGGTTCTAAATAAAATGCTCTACTCATCTGATTTGGCAAAAAGCCTGGATTAGAACCAAAGTATTGTCATTTCTGGAACTGTGTTCTTTCTAGTACCCATTCTAGAAAAATAAATTTAAAAAGAATGGTGACTGCTAGGTCGGCGGGAGAAAGGCCGGCCAGATGACTGCCTGGAGATTTCTCAGCTTGACACCGGAATCCAGGCCTTCTGATAAGGACCCATTTTAGAGCCCTGGCCCCAGCAGCCTAATTCAGAGGCTCTTAAATTAACATTCCCCACTCTATACCCCTTTCCCCACATAACACCATAAAAACGAGCCATCCCATCCCAGGTCGTGACTCCTCTGGCCCCTCTCCTCTCTGGACCAGAGAACCTCACCTAGGAGCGCTCTCCCAATAAAGGCTTTGCTTTTAAAACTTCTCTCAGCATGTCATGCATTTGCCTTACAGTGACCAACAAAAGTAGTTCGACTTTCATATTGGAAACCAACATAAGACTTTCCCTTTATATAGCCTCCACAACTTAACCTTCTCATTTTTATGCTTAGACTATGAATAATTGATAGCTTACAAGGAGCTATTAGCATTGTTGACTTTCAGGAGGAAGATTATAGTATGTAGCAATGGTTTATCAAGTTATATATGTATGTCCAACATGAATAATCAGCTAATCATAGTAATAAGTAAAGACACCCATAGATTTTAGTGCTCATGAATACAAGAAGTCATGCATAATGTCATCTACTTTGCTAAATATTTTTAATGACTTCATCACATTATACTAGGTACTATACTCTCAAAAATATAATGTTCTTGGAAAATAATGCATATATAGAATTTCTTTGTTGTTTTAAAAGCATCCTGTGATCTAGTACCATGATACATTTCCTAAAAGTACAAAATGAAACCAAAAACCAGACAATCAAATCAAGCTAGATGAGTAGCATGATTTGAAGCAGCATCACAGACATTTAATCAAAGTGATATTTTGTCTAGAGTCTGAGAAATAGTTCCTTATCAGCAGCACCAAGCCTACTCAGGGAGAAAAATAAATTTACAAATTTTAACATTTAACAATGCTTCACATCTGAGGTTCAGTGCTTCCAGGTTCCACCATATTGTTTTTTTTCCCCACCTTTTTAATTACTACTGAGATCCTTTTAAATTGTTCTCTTCATAAGCATTTAGGATCTTAGAATATTAGCCCTGTAAGGAACCTTTCAGTACCTATAGATCAACTTTCACTTTATAGATGAAGAAAGACAAAGCCCAGAGGGAAGTATGACTTTGAAAAATCTACAGAGTGATTCATAGGAGAACTGGGAGTAGAAGTTTTGCAGATGACTTCCAGATCATTGTGTACCAATTACTTGGTCAAGACAAATGGAATCGCTGATATTCTGGGCTCCATGGTTACTCCTTCTTTGTTTATTCTTCTGTGTCACTCTGACACTCACTATTCACAGTAAATTGAATACCATGAGTCCTGAGCACAGGGAGTTTATATTGTTCTGTAACTTTTAATTCATTAAAAACATTACCTTATTTATTATAGCAACAGTTCAAAAAGAAACTTCTTTAAATAGTAAAAAATTCATGAAAGTTATTGTTCATTTTGGACTGCTAAAGTGCCTAAATTGGTATCTATAAAAAGCTGCTTCTTCCTGGGTTAGCACAAAAAGTGAACTTTGCAGAAGTCTATAATTAAAATCTAAATTCTTACTTAGTTTTCATATCAAGGGGCCAGGATTCCTGCTTTTAAAAAGAATACTCTTTAAAACAATGACCAACCTTTTTAGCTTGTTCAATCCAACTTCTCTTTATTCTATCTTCCATATAACCACTGACAACACATTTTCAAGTCAAAAACTCAAACTCTGGGGCTTTGCCATGTTGTGAAGCGATGTATGGGAAAGGAACTATGATCTGAATGTTAACATCTGAGTTCAAAGAAAAATGGGCACGGGTAATAGCTAAGGACATGTATTTTTTTAGTTGAGAAAACACCCATGGGCAGAATCATATTTTAGAAAGGTAAAGACAAATTCACATGTGATTCTTTATCACCAATATCACAGTAGGAAGGAAGTTAGAAAAGAGAGGAGGTAGAAATTTTGGATTTAAATTACTGATATGTCTCTAACCAATAGGATGACTTTAGGTAAGTCACTAAACCTCCCTGAACCTCAGTGTACTCATCTATAATATAGACACAATTATATCTATTTTCTCTTCCTACTTAGGCATGCACACATACAGCATTATTAATTTAAATTTAAAAATTTAAATAATAAATTTAAATTAATAATAAATTTAAAAAATTTTAAACTCCTAGAATATAATGTGACATGTACTTGTTAAAAAGTACTTGAAATTCAATGGGTAGGACATATGAATGATATAAACCCATACCTTGTCTCTTACAGACTAAATATTCTGAATATCTCAATTTTGCAGTATTTGAATATCAGTATTTTAACACACTGAAAACATATATTTGAAATGATGGCCTAGTAGTAGAATATATTTTAATCAGGTAAATGAAGACAGTCCTTTCAGTGGTTGATATGAGTGCTTTATGGAATAGTTTTATCCTAAGAAAAAAAATTAAAATGAGAATATCTATTATTTGAAGCATTTCTCATAGGAGTTCCAAAGGGGGAAAATGGCCTTGGGGTCTAATAAAAATCAAAGGGAAAAAGTATTGTGAAAGAAGCACAGCATTTTTCTCTGATCTGCAGTGAACTATGCCAGTTCCAGGACAGACCATGAGCTCTGTGGATGAGAGAAGAAGCCCTGTGGCGATAATCCTAGCATTCCGTGGCAGAGCTGAATCACCAGGAGCCAAGTGCAGGTAGTGATGTCATCCTGAGATTGCGAGTTTCTTCTTTGTGCCTATCTACAGATTTGTGGTGTAATGGCAAATGAAGGAGTGAGATGAGACCATTTCATGCTGTTTGCTCTGATACCAGTGGTTAAAACAATGTTGGGAGACAACAGTGGGGAGTGAATGTAATGTTTTCCAGAAGATTTTAGTCTGTCAGCAAAGGTACTCACTGATACTATGAATATAATTTTTCAAACAAAACAAAACAAAACAAAACAAAACAAAACAAAACAAAAAGCACTGCTTCTCTTTTCAGTTTTCTCTTATAATTATAGTATGTTCCACAGTCTGTTTTTTTGAAAAATGGAGTTCTATTCTATAGTAAACATTGCATTTTGCAATTTAAATGTTAAAGGGAGTCACAAAATATTCCTAGCATGTCCACATTCTGGATCATACTTAGATGAATACCTTTGTTAACTGTCTTCCCATTAATCCTTCTCAAACATGTGAGAGGACATTATAAGCGATGTGGGTCAAAATCAAAAAAGGCCTTTGGAGAGTATGTTGTTGAGTATGTTGTCATCCTGCTTTCCTAGAATGCTAGGGTAATTTTGAGTATCTCCACTGTCTTACCTCATTTTCAAACTGATTTTTTCTCTCTAAGATTAATAAGGAGGATCCAAACCAGGCATCCTAGAGCTCTCTGTATCAGTAAATAGATCTGTAGCACTTTGTAGAGTGGTGGAAATAGCTCCTCAACCTAGGGCACAGATTGCGGTTCAGAAACACTCCTTCATAGGCCAGTGCCATCTGGCGTTTTACGATCACTCGAGGAAGCTTTTATAAAGTACAGAATCCCAGGTTCCATGGATTATATTACATAGATCAGAAATAGGGGCCTGAATTCATAATTTTTTCCAAATAAAGTGTGGTTTGGAAGTTGCTGGTCTGATGTGTTTTGTATAGTTTTGAAACTTTCAATGTACCTGGGTCTAAGTGACTTAAGTTTGTTGGTAAAAGATAAAATATAAACAAGAACATAGAACTGAATGTTAATTATACTCAAGCACTATCAATTATAGCTACAAAGTATAATATGGATGATTGTTAAAGTTTTAAACTTAGATACTTTCAGATATTCAATTTTAATCAACAGGATTATAAAATGTCTATTATATTCCTGTCTTTAAACCTATTTGTATTTAGGGCTTCCCTTAGGTATCAGTAAAAATAGTCAGTACTTATATTTAGTCTGCTGCAGGAAAACAAGTATCTCAATTTATTACCTTTCCTTGAGACCTTTAATATATAATCCTAAAACTATTGTTAACTTCAATTTGGAAGGAATGGACATCAACATTTTAAGAGGCCATTCTATCTTGGCCATTCTATATTGCTCATTTATCAAACATTTATTGAATACCTACTATGTGCCAGATACCAAAGGAACTGTACCTCATGAGCAACTCTCCTTTTCCAATGTAAAAAGCTACAAAGTCACCTTATATTAATGAAAACATGTTTTCACTTTTAAAAGAGTCAAACTCTCAATAGCTTGATGTAGCAAAATCAAAAGTCAGGGAATGAGAGAAAAGAAAAATAACTTCAAAATGGAAAAATGCATCATGTATTTGGAAATGGTAACAGTAAGAGCAACCTATCTAAAACAAGTTCTTACTTAAATTAGAAAATCTGGCATTTAAAGTGTAGATTAAATAAAATACTGTCATTAGATTTGAGACTTAGTCACCTTCTACCTTGGATTTTGGCTTCACAGACATTTTCATTACTGATTGATTAATTGTGCTATTTTGTTTAATTGGTTTCTAACAGAGACAGCTAGCAGAAGTTGCTTGGATATGGATAAATAAAAAAAGAGCAGATTGCCAGTCAGGGAAAGGTAAATGAGCCAGGTAAATTAGTCAGATCTGGAGTCATAGTAGACCCAGTTCCAAAGCAAAATGCTATTCTTATTTTTGAGGTTTAAAAATCTATGTAAGGACGTTTCTCAAAAACAAAACAATCAAGCTGGAGCAAATTACAGGAAGTCAGAATACTTGCTGCCAACTAAGAATACTTGTTGAGTGGTACAGTAATTTACTTCTCAAAAACTTTGTTTCCTTATTTATTAAATGACAAAAACATATTCTGAAATTCCAAATATCCAAAAAGATATAAACAGAGTTTTTATTAGTTGGGCATCGCAACTCATTTGGCAGCAAAACTGGATGGACCTAAACTGATCAGAAACAATTTACGATCTTTATTTACCCTAATAATATTCCTAACTATGTTTTTGCAGCAGAAATATTAATGTGTTTAATTCTACCCAAATCATTATTTATAAGTAATGGAATTTCAGTAAAAACATGAATTTTTTAGACAAATATCCAGAGATGGGATGGCTGGGTCATAAAGTAGTTTTATATTTAGTTTTTGGAGGAATCTCCATAATGTTTTCCATAGTGGCTGAATCAGTTTATAATCACAACAGTGCATGAGAGTTCTCTTTTCTCCACATCCTTGTGAATACTTATTCTTTGTTGTCTTTTTGGTAATAACCATTCTGACATGTGTTGTTTTGATTTGTGTTTCCCCAATGATTAGTGATGCTGAGCATCTTTACGAATGTCTGTTGGTCAACTGTATGTCTTTGCAGAAATGTCTATTCATGTCCTCTTCCAGTTTTTTAATCAGATTGTTTGATTTATTTTTGATGTTGAGTTTTATATATTTCTTATATTCTTTGGTAATTAACCCCTTATTGAATATATTATTTGCAAATATCTTCTCCCATTCAGTACTTTACTTTTCATTTTGATGATGGTTTCTTTTGAGGTGCAAAGCTTTTTAGTATGATGTAGTCCTATTTATTTTTCCTTTTGTTGCCTTTTTCCCAAGAAACAAATTCAAACAAAATATTGCTGTGGCTGATATTGAAGAGTTTACTGCTTTGTTTTCTTCTCAGTTTATGGTTTTGAGACTTACATTCGAATCTTTAATCCATTTTTAGTTTATTTTTCTATATTGTATAGGAGAATCGTCTAGTTTTACTTTTTTGTATAAATCTGTTCATTTGCCCAACGTATCTATTGAAGAGACTGTCTTTACCACATTGCATATCTTTGCCTTTTTTGTCATAGATTAATTGTTTGTTTAAGTATTTCTGGGATCTCTGTTCTGTTTTATTGATCTGTGTGTCTCTTTTAATGCCAGCACCACACAATTTTGATTACTATAGTTTTGTAGTATAGTTTGAAATTAGGGAGTGTGATACCTCCAACTTTGTTCTCTTTCTTAAGATTCTGTCCTTATATTTACCACAATATCATTTATAAGAGCCAAGATATGGAAGGAACCTGGGTGTCCATTGATGGATGCATGGATAAGGGAGATGCCACACACACACACACACACACACACACACACACACACACACACACACACAATGTAATTTTACTTAGCCATAAAAAGAATGAAATTTTGCCATTTGCAACAACATAGATGGATCTAGGGGATATTAAACTAAGTGAAATAAGGCAGACACAGAAAGACAAATATCATATAATCTTATTTACATGTAGAATCTAAAGAACAAATAAACAACAACAACAACAACAAAAACAGGAACAAACATAAATACAGAGAACAAATTGATGGTTGCCAGATGGAAGGGGTTGGGGGGCAGGTGAAAAAGGTGAAAGGGAGTAAGAAGTACAAACTTTTCATTATAAAATTAGTCACAAGGATGCAATGTACAACATAGGAAACAGAGTCGATGATATTATAATTATATGGTGACAAATGAGTACTAGATTTATCGTGGTGATCACTGTAAGGCATATAAATGTCTAATCACTGTTTTATACACATGAAACTAATATAATATTGTATGTTGACTATAATTTTAAAAAAATATTAAAGAAAAAAGAATTAACCAGTCACAAAAGTGTTGTTCTTTGCAATTGATAAGTTGATTATAAAATTTATATGAAAACAAAAGACCAAAAATAGCCAAAGCGCTTTTGGATACAAAGCAGTGCAGCATACTAATAATGGACTCTAGAGCCAGACTGCCTGGTTTACAATCCCACCTATGGTACTTTCTCATTGCCTGACCTCAAAATGCTACTTAATCTCTTTATGCCTCACTTTTCTCATCTGTAAATCAGAAAAATAAAAGTACTTACCTTATAAGCATTACAGTAGTTAATATTTGTAAAATGCTTAGAGTAATTCCTGGCACAAAATCAGTTCATATATGTAAATAAAAAATGAGGGAAAAATTGCTCTACATATCATCTTTCAATGACGGAAGAAGAGTATTGCTGTGGAGAGAGAACAAAGTCAACTACAGAAACAAAATATAGAGCTAAGATAAGTCTCATGTTTAGGTAAAACTTTAGTATATGACTGAGGTACTTTGACAAATCACACACACAAAAAAAATATTCAATAAATGGAGCTGAAAATGAGTCATTAATAAAAAAATGAGATTGGGTCTCTACCCCACACAATACACAAACAAAACAAAACCAGCTTTATATAGATGAAGAATACTCAAAAGCAAAAGCTGAACTTTAAGACTTTCAGAAAAAAATATAGGTACATGCCTTTTTAACCTTGGGACAGAAAATACTTTATAAAAGATTTTAAAATCTTTATAAAAGATTTTAAAATCGTTATAAAAGATTTTAAAACTTAATACTGAGCAAACAGATGATGTGAAAATTAAGAACCCTTGTTTCTTAGAAGAGACTTTAAAGACAATGAATAGAGTGTGAGAACTTATTTAAAATTCTTTTACTCAGCATGGACTATAATCAAGTGTACATAGAAAAATCCCATAAATTAAAGTGAAATAGAAAATTAACAACAAAATGGACAATATTAATAGACATGCAACAAAAGATGTACATAGCCAATAAATGTATGAATAGTCACCCAACTTTACTAGAATTGAAAGAATTTCAATAAAGAACAAGAGCTACTATTCTCAATCACTCATCAATAGAATTCAAAAAATCTGATGGAAACTACTTGGAGAGCACATGGATCTTTTATACATTGTTGGTAAAGTGACGAATGATACAACTATTTTTGGAAAGCAATATGACTTTGTTTTATAAAGTTGAACATTACTGAGTACATTTTATTTTTGCATACATGTGCTGGAAGACATAAAAATGCACATTATATTACTGTTCATAATAGCAAAAATCTGGAAACAAAAAAAACGTTTATAACCAATGGAATGGATAAATATATTATGGAATTTTCATAAGAATGAATATCATTCAGCCATAAAAATTATCTATAATTAAACATCATACATGAATCAGCATTATAATTCAAGGTGAATAAAACAGGTCTTTGAAGATAATCTTTTTAAAATGTTCAACAACAAAGTAAAGAAGTATGTTTCATAGATATACATATGTGTGTAGTAAAACTACAAAAACACAGGTTATCAACAAACAAAATTTCATGTGATGGTTAGAATTCTTTTTCCATTAATCAAACATAGCAATTGCCTTACCCCCACTTCAGACCTCTTCTAACCTTTTCTTTTATTACTACCTTCAACTATTTTATGTGACATTATTAACAGAAACAGCTTTTATTTGTTGAGTTTTATAGATTAAACAACACTTTTAATCTCCATTTAACAGTGAATAAAATGATGCTTAAAAAGTCTGTGAAATACTAAAGGGCATACAATTTAGAAGATCCAGGATGTGATACGAAATCATATAACTTCAACTTTTATACTCTTTACATTCTCTTTTAAGGTTCAAATCATAATTCAAAAGCTCAAATGTTTAAACAGGTACTTTAACCTCAACCTTTTAATAAAGGCAAATGTCACTTTCCTACTCCTAAAATCAGTGCATTTTCCTTCCTTCTTTCTTTAAAGCAAGCCACCATTATGCATGTAAAACTTAAATTTTATATTTATTTTTAATTTTTACTTCTACATTATGAGCAACCAAATCCAATAAATTCTTACCTTTTTAACTTTATCACCTACCTCATCTATGTATTCTACTCTTTACAGGACCTGAACATACCTGAAGTCTGTACTTCTTCCCCCTTTTCACTCTAGAATGCCTTCTTTCCTTTTTCCCTTACTTCTCAAGATCCCTTAAAATTAATCATAAATGCCTCCTCATTCACTAAACTTTATATGGCAACCCCAAACTTATTTTTTTGCCTCTGTTTCTGCCTCTCTCTATATTTATATTATTCTTTATGCATTTTTATAAGGCATTTATCTTCTTTTCTTTGCATTTTGTCTATCTTATTATTTCTATTACCAGATTGTAAACTTGGTGTTGGCAGATACAGTAGTTCACTTAATCTGTTTAATCCCTGCATAACAAAGTCATAGAGTAGGTAATCAATAAATGTTCAATGACTTAAATATAGATGTGAGGAAATTCTATGGGCTGAATGTACCCATAAGATAAGGAATAAGAACAAATTCTAGATTTGACAGACCCAAGAAATGAGTATATCAACTATTTCTAACTCTCACAACTGTTATTAGAGTTTTTAATCAGTTTATTTCTCCTTAAGGTTTTCTCCAAGAAAGTTTTAATATTGCTTCGTATATGTTTGATCTAAGGGCACAGGATATTGGATAATTTGGGTGGATTCCTATCAAAAATAGCCCTTGGAAATGTAAAGGTCTTTCAACTTGCAGGGCCATTTAAAAAGCCTGGGGTTTAAATGTGTCATGAATCTTTAATTATCTTTTTAAAGAAGCTGTTCTGGTTTATAGAAGTTCAGGACGTTCCTTCCTCATTAATGCAGATAATGTATGCAAATAACAGAAATACATTCTTCTGCCTATGAGAAGAAATAAGAAGCCCACAACTCATCTTTGAATCCAGTGACATTAGCAAGTTGATACTGAGAAAGTGTGGCTTCCCTTTATATCCTTGTGTTCTAAGTAAAGAGAAAATTTTACCATAGTGCTTGTGAATTTGAGTAAGAAACAGTATGATTTTATGCTTTCACATGAAAATCATATGCATACATCAAAATTGAGTGATTATCTATTTTTTATCATTGTGAAAGTTAATGGTCTTTTTTGATCTCTTAAAATTAAAGAGACCAAATTCTGAACAGTCTGCAGTTTAAGAGTTTAAAGATGGCTTAAGTGAACTTAGTTAATTTTGCTTTAGGACATGGCTCCTGAAATATCTGGATGTGTTTTCTTAAAAGTTGAGTTTCTTGAAGAACCCATTTATATTTCTGTTTTAAAAAAACTGCTTATTGTATGTTAAGCATAGGTGCAGTTGAATAAAAAAGTAGAGTCTCTACCCCAAGCAAATAGTAAGAGTAAAAAGTTTTCTTTAAATATCATTTTTTGTTACAGAGATCTAATTAAACAGTACAAAAAAAAAAATAGAATAAATAGAGCCCAACAAAATAATATGAAATGTACATTTAAAAACTTTATCTTAATTTTCCTTGTTTTGAAAGTGAATTAACTGAAAAATCATTTCTGTGGGATTTTTGCATCAATAAAATATAACCTGATTTTAGTCATGACAAACATAAGATGAACTTAAATTGAAGAATATTGTACAAAATAGATGATGAGCACTCTTTCCAAATGGCAAGGTCATAAAAGAAAAGGAAAAAGGGAGCAAAGTCATATATTGGAGACTAGCAAAGAGAAATCACAGCTATGTACAATGTGAGATCTAAGATATAATCCTTGCTCAAAAATAAGACATGGAAACACATAGTAGGAAAAAAAAAAACCTAGTGAAAAAGGTGGTGGAATTTGAATAAATTCTTCAGTGTAGTTAATAATATAATAACAATGTTACTTTCCTGGTTTTTATAATTGTATTATATATGGTGTTATCAGTAGGAAAATCTGAGTGAGAGATATACAGGAATTCTCTGTACTAGTTTTTCAACTTCTATCTATCTGAATTAATTTAAAATCTAAAGTAAAAAAAATTATTTGTTAACCTTTTCCCACTTCTATACACTGATTAGTAGAAAAGTTTTGATTGGAAACAAGGTCCCTATATTTCTTTTGCCCACAGCATGCTCCATCCCTATCAAAGTAGATATTCTTTAGTTAACAGAGCAAATAAGTTTCTAGTATTTTATTTTCTATTATCATTTTCTATTATTCAGATATTTAAATATCTGAAATATTTGCAACTTAAATAAATGTTCCAATCTTAATAATTTAATAATATTAATGGACCCAAGCAGAAAATAATCCCAAAGCTAGTGATCAATTAAATCAATCAATTGACTTGTTCTTTAGAAATATTATCAGTCAAACCTATCTAATTAGCAACAGAACTCACATACAAATTTGCATTACATAGTTTTTATTAGATTGGGTTACTGACCATATTCTACAAAGCAATAAGAAATATTTGGTGTTAATGTATCTTTTTAAAAAAATCACATCCATTTTATTATGACCAAGCAATTCTAACTTACAACAACCAGAGAAGAGAAATTGTGGGAAAATGTGAAATTCCATTAAACTTGTATTTAAATTCATGGATTAAGATGAAAGTACATCTGGGAAGAGGATTTCTGAAAGAAAAGTCTAAATCAGACATAGCCTGAGGCTTAGAAACTTCTACAATGAGGATCTAAGGAAACCAAGGAAATAAAATCCTTTCTAAGTGTGAGGTAAATTAACCATTTCAATGAAAAGACTACTAGGGCAAGATTTTGTATTTAAGTAGGTCCACAAATAATCTAGACAATAAATATTTTTTGAAACCTCTTATGATCTAAGCATTCTGTTTTGCCTCAACGTTGATAATGATTCACCTCTACAACCTTGGGCAATTAATTACCTCTGTTTTCTAATGCCTAAAAGTGAGATAATTCCTTTTAAAGTGTATATATGTATTTACTATTATTTTTATCATCATCATCATCATCATCCTCATTTAACATTATGGGAGTTTTGATTATAAGTGGTTAATATGTGGGAAATTTACCTTCTTGAGAAGACATTTTCTTAGTCACTGTTCTAACTAGAATTTTTTTGGTTTACTGGATAAAAGCAAAGAAATACATATAAGCACTATTTTTCAGCTTTGAGAAATAAAGTCTTTACCAGGTAAGAGAGAAATCTGAAAATGTTTTTCAGGATAGCAAATTGGAAGGATAGTGTCTTCTCACATATCACCTCTTCTCAAATAATAAAATAATATAATAAATAAGAATGAGGGTATGAATTCTTGCCTTTGGTCTGAGAGACCTTTTATAAGTAAAATAGATAAATTGAAAATCTGAGGAAGCACTCAGAATGTCTTTAAACTATGACAGTCTTTGTGAGTTCATAGGCAACACCTGTGTGTGATTTTATCCCCTAATAATGTTATTAAAACAGTAAATAGAAAATTATAAGAGCACAAAAATGGTCCTAGAGAACATAGGAAACATAACCCTTAATAGAACAGAATTTTGTATAAAGAGGCTGATTTTACTCAGGATCTCTTGGGTTTGTCATGTTTTTCTCTCTAAGGAGGAATCTGATAATCTCAGAGTTAGGCAGAAACAAGACAGCAATCTCTCATCAAGTGTTTTAAAACACATTAACTTTCTACTGTAAGGTCAGCGCTTGAGTCATAGAATAGGTATACCTATGGCTTCTGAAATCCAAGGCATATACATCTTTATATATTTCAGTTCAACAGATGAACAGTTATTAATTATGAACAAAGAATTTAATCCCCTATAACTTCATGAAAACAGAGTACCCTGAGTTCTCTTAGAGTTAAAATGCTAGCCAAATTCACTAGTAGCTTTATTTTTTTTCTATTTTAGTACCTTCTTAAATTGTCATCTGGGATTTGGTGTTAAACAAAGATCTCTTAACAAAACCTCTTTGGTGGGAAAGCTGAATGTCATCATACACAGACTTGAGGAGAGAAATGACTTGCTGACAAGTTCCTATTCAACAGTAGCAAGCAGCTATTCAGTGAGAGCTGAGATGAGCGCAGGTTGCTTGATAAATTTGTGGGCTTTCTGTGTTTCTGATTGTGACCCAAATTTCCATAGCAAAACTGAAATCCAAGTAGAAAATCTATAGAGAAATCACTCAGATAAGTCACAAGGTGAATTTTCAAAAGATTCATTTTTTTCGATGCAAACTAACCTATGACCACTTCCCTTGTAAAGGAAATGTGTTCTCTTCTTTCTTAACATATTTTTAATAAGATTTAGCCATTTTTTAAATTCAGATTAGCAACAACAACAAATTTCCACCTCTGAACTTTTTATTTTTCAAAACAGTAACTGGTAACTCAAATATAAAACCACAGTGTGGTCCTGGACCAGCAGTACTGATATAATCTTTGAGCTTGTCAGAGATTCTGAGTCTCAGGCCCTACTCCAGTCCTACTGAGTTTGCATTTTAATAAGATCATAAGGTGATCTATTGTATATTAAAAGTTTAGAAGCACTATCTTGTCCTATTAGACTGGCATATGTTTACTTTCACTTCACAGTTAGTAATTTTAATTGTCCTTTGATTCTGACAAATTAAAAGTTGTGTTGATATATATATATGATATATGTATATGTACAGCTGTATTCCTGTAGTTTTAGAATTTAGGAGTACACCAAGAAGCCCTATGTAAAAGTAATACTCCAATTGAATGTGTACAAATGTTACTTTAAATCATCCAGATGTATTAGTATCAGGGCTTTTCTTTTGTCAGAAACAAGCCTTTCAATTGACAGGTTATATAGTCTATTCTCTACAGATTGTAATGGTAAAATCAGCACCCTTTACTTTATGTCAGCATTTATAGTGAAAATTGAGCAAAGACAACACAGCCGTTAAGCAAATTTATACACTTCTTTAGAGCAGGAACCTTGCCTCATGTATCAGCTAAATACTAGAGCGATAACATTAAATAACATGCTATGGATTATAACTACTTGTTGAATAACAAATATGCTCTCACTTGCTTAGATCACAAGGTGATTAAATGCCTTATCCTCTAAGTATTTCCCCAGTAAGGTCCTGATTGATCATGATTTCTTCTTTATTGCCATTATCTTTCTCTTCTTCCATCATGTATAACATTCTAAATTCACAAGGTTATATTTCAATAGGCAATTTCAACTGACTTTGGTACTACCATTCAAAAATAAACAAAGAATAGCTACTGAAATGTGACATATAACATTAACCCTTATTATTCCCACTGAGGAAACAGGGCTTTCTCCTCAGTAGGTTTATTCATTTTTATTCATCTCCCAAATGAACAACATTTCAGCCTTATAGCTCTCTCTTAAAGAATTTGAGAATTTGAGACATCTGGCAAAAACATTCAGTCAATAAATGTGCATATGATACCCATAATACTTAAAGCTGTGCTTAGACTACTGTTGGGAATAGGGGCATGAACAAGAACAAACACAATATACTGACAGATGGTGATAAAAATTAGAAGGAAATATATAAACAAAAAATGTGATGGAAATAAACTGAGGGTAGGAGGCTATTTTAGGTCAGGATGATAATTGAAGGTCCCTTGGGGTGGTGGTGATATTTGAAGTATAGATAGAAACTAGAAAAATTAATGTAGGGGAGAAGAGAAAGAAAAGAAGAGAAAGAAAATTAGGAATGGCACCTAGGTTTCTTTTGCTTACACAACAATATGTTTTATTTTCTGATTTACTGAGAGAGTGGGTTCACAATAAAAATGAAAGAAAGTGAAAGAAAGAAAGAAGAAAGAAAGAAAGAAAGAAAGAAAGAAAGAAAGAAAGAAAGAAAGAAAGAAAGAAAGAAAGAAAAAAAGGAAGGAAGGAAGGAAGGAAGGAAGGAAGGAAGGAAGGAAGGAAGGAAGGAAGGAAGAAAGATTATTAATGGAGAAATAAATCTATGAAAGTTTCTCTGTATCTGGGTATGAGGATATCTGAGCAATATGTCATATCATCACAATGCCCCTTTCAATATTTTCCTTATAAATTATACCAGGATGGAGTCAAAGCACCTAAAATTTTTCAATATCAGGATGAGTTTTTTTCACCCAATCTGAGGCACTCTTTGAGAGGCTGGCAGTAACCTTATTCTCTCTCTTTATGAATTCTTATAATTTTACATTCATTCTAGTAGTCAGAGCTAATTCTGACAGTCCTGAAGGAAAGTAGGCCAAGTCATTTTTTAGGACACTTATTTCACAAGATAATACCTGAAAAGTTGTTTTAAAATGTGTGAGAAATGTCTCACAAATTTAACAACACAGCAACACATCTCTGGTTCTATGAGCACGTACAGATCCATGATGCCGTTCATCTCCACTATCTCTCATGCTGAGTCCTCCGTATATACTGACACATATTGGTTTCACGTGAAAGGAATAACTATGTGCTCATGCCCTGTGGCCTGTGGCCTGTGAATGAAATATAAAGGCTTAGTCCTTACTTGAAGAAAACTGGAGGAAAAGTGTTGTGGAAAAGTGGTTTGAGATTACATAAATTGTGATTTTCCAAAACATGAAATGAAAGAAGCAAATTGAGGGCGGATTGCTTGGTTAAGTACAATTCTTAACAAAGGGGCACAATGTTAAGTACAGTTCTATTTGAATGTCGTTGATTCCTATGATCTTTTAACACCAGTCATTGTCTCAATTTTTGCCTATTTGATATTAAGGATTGTTTTCTCAGTTATGCTGATTATTCTTATAGTTGAGCCCATTTGGACAACTATATGATATATTGGATTAAGATAGACATAAATCAGCTATGGTTTGTCAGAGTTTGGAATCAATGACTTAATTTTAAAAATACACACACACACACACTACTTGATATTTATAGTATGTAGCACTCATGTGGCATTGCTTACTCTCATAATTCGGTTGTTTTATCCTTGAATTTTCCTGAGGGTTTTATCTACCTCGAAAATAACAGAATAACAAGATCTTAACTGTTTTCTCCCTGTGAGGAAAGAGACACTGTTTATGTATTTCTCACGTAGGATGGGCCTAGATTCATTGTTGACTTGCTCTTGGTCTACAGATCTTAAAAAGAAGTGTCTTGAAGGTCTTATCGCCTATTTCTAGTTATACCAGAGATTTATTATGCATAAGGACAATATTCTTCATTTTATGATTTAAAACTGTAATTATCATAGAATTTTATTTAAATAATCATTAATAATTTTTATTTTGCAGTGATAGATGTGAGATCTACATCTTATTCAAAGCACATATACACGAGAAACTGAAATGTGTGTTAGAAGAAACAAACTTTAAAGAAAAAGAGTCAAGTGAACAAATATGGCCCTTACAAAATCTCAGTTTCTAGTGTAGTGATGGCCACTCAGATTTATGTCTAGGCCCAGGTATATATTGGTCTTATGTGGGAAAAGAAAAGTTTCACTTAAAATAACCCTCTGTAACAATATTAGGGCATGAGTAACATTCTTTGCATATGCACTTGGATAAGTAAAATTATAAAATGGAGAAAAAATTTACTTTGCCATTGGTTTGAACAAATGTACTTATTGTCACCTGGAGGATATCACAGAGCCCATCACTTTGACCTGGAGACTCTGAGAATCAATTGCTTGGCAATAGTAGTGTTTGGATGAGGGAGTCTTAGTGGTTCTCAGTAGTCAGAGGGACCTAGGAAAAGAAATATCCAGGAGGAGCCTTTTATGATAAAATTATTTTAATGATGGTGGTAGGAAAATGGCAAAGTGAGATGAATAAACTTTGACAGGTAAGTGACCTGGGTTTGAATTCTATTTTACCCACTTAATAAATGTGTAACTGAGATGTTACATTTTTGAGATAGAGTTTTTTAATCCTTTTATATATATGTATATATCATACAGATATATATACTGTATACTTCATGTTTGCTATGAAATGAAATTACACAAAAAATATAAAGCACCTAGTATGCATAGTGCCTCACTGGTTGAATAAATTCAAAATGTTGGTTTTCTTTCTCTTCTTCTTCTCTATTTTGACTGAGAATAAAAGAGAAGAAACATAGGCAACTTGTAGAAAGAAAGGGAATCTAAATGAACAAATGAACTAGAGAACATGATCTAAATTTAAAAAATGGGAAAAGAGAAATGATCAAAAAATAGCGATGAACTATTGAACACGTGTTCTGCCTTATAGAAATCATATTGGAGAAAGAAGTTTTAGAGAAAAGAATAATTGATTGACAGTAGATAAAAATAATTAAAATGAAAAAATGCTAGTATGGAAGAAGAATAAAAAACTGTTATGAGAAATTACACTGTATTGTAAAATACTTGCCTATTAGTTTGCTAAGGACATTTAGAAACACTGCACAAGATACTGTCAAGAGACTTATAGTAAGTCACTTGAAAATGACTTCTTTCTTCTTTTTTGATGAAATCCTCACAGATATTTGGAATCCAACAGGCATAACACATCTAACAAAGTTAGACACTGCAATGGAGTCTGTGAAAGAAAAAAAAAACATTTATAAAAACAAAAACAAAGAACAGAGGGTTGTTTGAAAAAAGAAAAAGAAAAAGAAAAAAGTGATGTATATGACACTAGATAGTCTACTGGTGATTTAAGCCAATTCATTATTTTGAAAAAATTAACACACACACATAAGTAAAATACTTCTTGGTGGGTCCCAAAGTCGTATACTGATGTGGTACATCAAAATAATGATGAATTTATCTAGATGGGATAGATATTTGCATCTAAGTATAATTATTAACATTTTTCAAATTACAGTTAAATTCATTTGGATAGTTTACTGTTCTTTGATCATAGCTTAGCCAAAAGAGTCTCTAAGAGTAGATATTTAAAAAATAGTTTTTGAAAGGTCATTGATGATTCATAGGTGTTTTATGTAAATGTAAAAGTATTTTTCTACTTTTAACTCAACTCACTGTAGTACAAAATTTCTTTAAATATTTTTTCTAAATTTAGTGTTTTTTTTTACATTACTTATTTGAACATTAAAAAATACCAGTAGTGCAGCATTGAAGATAAGTAATGGGCCACTATAAGCCAAGTTCTACTTACTTTGTCATTAATAATATAGATTGAATACTAATTACATGTCATATTCAGTCATCCACGTCTATGTGCGATGATTAAGCTAAAAAATGAGAAAAGTGAATAGTGATGGAATTAGAGTATTTCCCATGCTCTTTATATTAGGGCAATTATTTAAAATATGCAAATGTTGAAAGTAATAGAGGGGAATTTAAGAGAGATAATTCACGTCTTATAGCTGTCAGTGGTAAGGATGCATATTATTTCTCTCCTTAGACCAAATTGTTAGCAGAACATGGAACATGATATAGGTTTGCAGTTAAAGCCTTGGGCCAGAGACAATAACCTTTCTCAAAAAGCTTCTTTTAAAGAAAAAAAAAATGTATAAACTATCTTTCAGTTTTGCCCTTAGCAAAAGGACTGGTTTTTAAACCCAGAAAATGTATTTTTTAAAACTAAGGCCAAAAATATTCATTTTTATTTCAAACTATTCAGTAACATGGGAATTTTACAGAAGCAAGGAAAAATTTATTTCATTTAAGTTTTTTCGTAGGAAATAGTGGTTACATTTTCTTCTGAAATTTGAATGTCTTGTATCCTCACTTCTCAAAAAATGCTAAAACTGGATAATTTCCGTAGTGGCTGCGGTTGCCTCTGGAGGTTAAACCCTTCACAGTTAATAAATACTGTTAAAGAAGCAGCACAGCTTCTATTTCAGGTTATTATGTGATTTTGGTACTCCTGCCAATTTAACTAACAAACACTGAAAAAAAAAAAGAAGAGAGAGAAGGATTTTTTTTGAGGGGACACCTCCTGTTGAGCAATGGTGCGTGCCCTAATGTTATTTTTCTGCCTTCTTTGTTATGTTCACCTTCAGCAGCTATTGCCAGACACCCCAGTGTTCCCCCCCTGTTGGAAGTTGCTACTGCTGAAAAGAATGCAGAGTCAGAGATTTAGCAGGGTATCCTGGTGCTTATGGATGAATTCCAGGATTGTCATAGCTTCTCTGTTGCTGCTGTTCCCAGTGAGAATATTTACTACCAAAAGACCTAAGCATTGAAATCATTTAGAAAGATGTTCAAGGGATTCCAAACTGGAGTGGATGTCAAAAACCCAGCATGTGTAACAATAAACTCAGTGCCAAACTGTGGTGGGGATAAAAGAAAACCCCAAAATATCACCGTATGTCTTGAGGTCCAATAGTTCTCTTCAAGGGATGTCTTTGCTTTCTACCTTGCTTGGAAAACTCAAGCCACTGCATGCCCACCACCATATCTACTCTTCTCCCAACATTTGTACCTATATATTTTGGCTTCCCTTGTGTTATTATCAACTCTATTAATCTTTAAGGGTAAATTCTCTGCTTAAGTCTAGATCTCATTTCTCTGTTTTAGTCAAAGGTACTACTTGAACAGTTTTCTTCTATCTCTCATGACAGCAAGATTCTCTCTTTCCTGGGTAATGCCCATCAACATTCAATCATGCCAATATTTATTATATTTTAAAAATTAAAAGTTTTTTTTCTGATCCCAAACCCATTGTACCTATCACTAAATTTCACTGTTTGTGCTTATAGAAAGATGTTCAAAAAGTTATCAAAACTCACTACCACTAATTCCTTTTTTCCTGGACTCCTTAAATTTACTATAATAAAGATTTCATTTCCACCAATGCACTTAAGCTAGTATAACTGTATATCTACATTTTGCTAAATCCAACATTAATTCTCTTTCATCATCTTGTTAATGGTGTACATTCCTGGTTTTCTACTACCAACTGGTCCCCACTTTGCATTCTCCTTTACTGCTTGTTCTTTCTGACCAATAAACTTCTTCAGAATGTCCTGAGATTCAGTTCTTTGACCTTTTCATTTCTCAGTCTACATTCACTTGTCTAGCACTATGGTTTTAAATAATGTCCATATGCTAATGACTCTTAAAATTTTATCCCCAACTTGACCTTCTCTTGAACACCAGATGTCTTAGATCTCTCAAACTTAACATATTGAAAAAAAAACCTCTTATAGCTCACACTTAATTTGCCAGCAAATTACCTCAGCTTTACCTTCAAAATATATTTTAAATTGAACCACTTGTCACCACTCTCACTGCCATCACCATGGGCCTACCCACTTTGTTTCACAATGAAAGCACTGCCATTAGCCTCCTGTTTTACTCAGTTTCTATCTTGCCCCTTTGTAGCTCAACAGAAGAGCCAGAGTGATATTATTAAATGTAATTTTGATTATGTCTCTCAGTTGTTAAGAACTCTCTGATATCTCTTCATCTCATTCAGAATAAAAATCAAAGTTATTTTCATGGTCTACAGGTCCTATAAAATCTGTATCCTCATTATCTTTCTGGTTCTATCTATTTCAGTCATGCCCATTGTCATTCCTGTTCCTCCCACATTGGGCTCCCTGGTCCTTGAACATGCTAGGCATTCTCCCCCAACAGCACCTTTGTCTTAATGTTTCCTCTGCCCAAAATACTCTTCTTCCCAGTGCTTGTTAAGCTGGCTCCCTCATTTCTTTCAAGTTTTTGCTGAAATGGCATGTTTTGTAAGGAGTTTCTGACTCCTCATTACCATTCTCTGCAATTTTCCTTTTCCATATAGAATTTACTACCTTCTAACAAATTGTAATCTCTGTCTCTGTCTAGTAAAATGTAACTTTACAAAGGCAGAGAGTTTGACTATTTTTCTACAACTCTATCCTCAATACTTAAACTAGTATGTGTGGCATGCAGTAGGTTCTAAAAGTATATTTGTTAAATAAATAAATATATTTTCATTGGACTGAGTGGAATCTACACCTTTTTTTTTTTTAAATTTTGAGAAGGAAGCTTCTTGTATTTCTTTTAGGTCCCCTTTTAAGTACCCCACATAATTGAGAGGTCCAGAAACATTTTAAGCATTCATAAATCTTCTGATTAACTGTCAATCTATTTTTAGGTTTAAAAATTATAATGATATTTTCAAATTAATAGGGATTGAGTATAAATTTTGGAGTCATACCACCAAAGTTTGTTCTCAGCTTATCAACTTCCTAGATATGGGATCTTGGGCAAGTTATTCATCATCTCCACATTCAGTATTGTCTTATATTAAATGGGGATACTAAATAATAATCCACTTATCTTTTTATATATAATATTTAATCTGCCTAACAACACTAACAGCACTATGGTATAAAGTTTGTATCCAATGCCTGGTACCTAAGATTAATTGTTATAAATGTTAGTATTTTGTATATGATGCCATTGCTTGATGTTTGTTTTGGTTTGGTTTTCCTTCTCTCTGGCTCACTGTTGCTCTAATTCCTACTTGCTAAAAGTGATTGGTATATAGAAGAGGAACAGTTTTGAGGAAAAAGAAGCAGTTGACATGAAAAAAGGCCAGGACTTGTGATAGACTATCAGACTACAACGTGGAGAACACTCTTTTGAAGTGTCAGTCATTTCCTGATTGTTTAATAAGCACAGGTTTATATATACTAATGTCAGCTTCAATTCATTTGTTTCTCAGTGGACATGGATGACAGTTGTTTTCCTTCTGAGACTCTTTTCTTAGTTGATGCATAACTTTAGACCCTTCTAATCTTCATTAAGAGGGAGTTGGTTTTTAAATATATCTGCACTTGATTTTCAATATTGATTCTAAATCAGTATGACATATAGTAAACATTAGGTAGTACTATTTAGAAATTACCAGAAACATTATATTATAACTTATATCATACTTTAACACTTAGATATAACATTATCATTTTAGTTGAATCTTGGTTATAAAATATGATGATATTCTCCAGTTGCATTTATTCCTCAATGGTGAAGAAAGTAGTAATTGCTGCATCTTATCCCAAGACAGAAATTCACAATTGCATTATAAGAAATGTAATTTATCATGGCTACAGTCATAAGCATATTGAAATACAACATGCAT
This sequence comes from Cynopterus sphinx, assembly GCA_030015415.1. Taxonomy (NCBI): domain Eukaryota; kingdom Metazoa; phylum Chordata; class Mammalia; order Chiroptera; family Pteropodidae; genus Cynopterus; species Cynopterus sphinx. The sequence continues at coordinate 62,889,339 of CM057380.1, read as the reverse complement.
TTAAAAAAAATTTTAAACTACTTCAAAACTATCTATATTAAATAGACCTTCTTGACATCAAATTTACCTACTAAGGACCCAGGCCTGAACTAACATCAACAAATGTGATTAACTTTCAAACCTTGAAATATCTTTGCTAGTCATATTCTTAAAATTCTAATCCTGTCCTCCATTCCATAGGCATAGTATAGATCTCTTAACACTCTATTATTTGAAATCTGATGAATATGTACAATCAATCTACTTCTCTACTTTGTCATGTATCCTTTCCACTGTGTTGGAGTCTCTGTCTGACACAAAAATTGTCAACCCATGTAAATAGAGAGGCTTAGTTTAGTATATATATATAGAAATCCTGGATTGCTTGTATGTGGTGTCTACTAATATAATTCTTGCAATAGAACACTTCCTGCTCTGTAATTTTATTGTCTGCCTCTGTAGTCTCTGCTTAGTCATTTCTAAAATATATAAAAGATCTCAAACATCTCCATATTAAGTCAACACATTTAAATTATCTTTATAACTAAGAATTTCTGTTTCTCTGTAAATTAGAAAGGTTTGGGATGTTTCTAACTTCTCAAAGTCAAATGTGTTTATGTCTTTTCTGAAGATAACTATCATTCTTAAGCCTCTTTCTCACTGAAAGAGATTACTTTCTGTTACATAGCTGAGGCCTAATGCTTTTCATTTAAAAATGAATAACCCATTCATTTGAATTTTTATTATGTCAATGTCCTATAATTACTCAATTTTCTTTAATTAAGTAATGGTACAAGATGATATACTAATAAAGATATTAAAGAGACTTAATATACAGATGAATTATAGAGTGACAATACCTGAGGCAGTATCTAGAACAGAGAGTATGTAAGGAAATAAGATGTTACAGAAGAATAAAGGTTTTGTTTTTCTTTTTCTTTTCTTTTTTTTTAATTCTGTTCTTTTCTAAGATTAATGAATACAACCTAATATCTGGGAAAGTAAACTGAATCTCAGTCAGCCCAAGGCTTCCAATTCTGAGAAACCTCTTCAGAATATCAAAACAATACTACTTTTAAATTCTGTTGTTTTTAATGAGTATCTGGGCTATTGATATTTGAAATTTTTACTGTCATGATGTGATTCACTGAAGTTAAATAAGGGTTCACTGTTATTGAATATCTAACTTCTTCTTACTTCAGTCTTCACTTCTTTGTTGGTTTGTCAATATTAATTGATTAACTCAAAATAAGAAATACCATGGCACTAAAAGTCCAAGGTACTTCCTTATCAGCTTTTTAATGTTTCATAAACATGCAAAAATTCTTCTTATAGTTAACCAGGGTGGAAGGCAACGGTTCTTTTAAGTATGGTGGACACATGCCTACAAAGGACATTTTATAAAAAGGGAAGAAACTCAGGGTATGTTCCATGTTTCCCCTGCAACACTGAAGCCATTGGCAGAGGTTCTGCTCTTGTCAGCCCCCTACGGCTTCTGTGAAACTCACAGACCCAGGACTGCTTCTCCACTAAACTTACATGACTTTGCCCTTGATGCCCTTGAGTATAAGAATCCTGCTGCTAAGTCTCTTTACTTGGTCCACTCTGGGTACCTCCAGCAGTATCTTTGATGTTGAACAAGTTTATATGTCTTAGATTCTGTTATCAAACTCAAGGGGTTTGTTTTGCTGCATACATCAAAGGAAATATAATCAGGAGTTTGCAGCAAGAAAAGTGGAGGTGTATTTAAGGAAATTCCTTAAATAAAACCTGGAGACACAGGTGAGCTAGCGCTCTTAAGACCTGGCTCCCCCATGGCCTCTAGGTGCTAGATTATATAGGGGAAAATCATTAGCAGCTAAGGGAATCGGGGTCATGAGCTCTACTTATTGGTTGGGACTAAAGTAGAAGGCAGTTGATGGATCAGTGCTTCGGGTCCTGAAGCCAGTCATGGTTTCAATTGTGTTTGGTTTTGAGGGGACGCCCATAGAGTCATTCTGTCTTCATGGGTCTAGAGCTGAAACAAAACTGAAGTCAAGATGTTATCTTTAGTTTGATCGAAACTCTGTTTCTGTGGTTAGTAGACCTGAGGCTTTGTTCCTAAGACTGTTTGATGCTGATCTAAGGGCTTAATGATTAAGGGAGTAATTGTAGTAAGTGCAAAGGTGCAAGGATAAGGAAAGAAAAATAAGCGAGTGAGTATAAGGCCAGATTGAATCAAGGAGAAAGAGAAGAGAAAAAGTCATTTTAGAGAAGTGGAGATTTGCACAGTTACAATTTTAAGATGTTTTAGAGTCAGTGTGGCCCTTTACTCTATTGTACTTTTTGGCATTCTAAAAATAAAATGAGAATTTATCCCTGCTCATTTAGTTAAAAATATTTCCGCTGAAGGTTTTCAGAAAAGTTATACTTCTGCTATAAAATTGTCAAATCAAGAGCTTTTTCTCTAGAACTATCTAATGAAATGCCAGTACTGGGGGTGGGGGTGTGGAACAGGGGTGTCTATAATGAGAATCCAGAGATGCCTGTTTTTTTAATGTGAAGAATAGACACATTAATACATGTGCAATACAAAGGGTGGTAACAGTAATATGAACTATAATTAATTGATTACATAATAGGCACCATGCCCCTACTATTTGCATAAAGTATATTATCTTTTGGAGAAGCAATCATTATTCTCTTCATTTGATAGTCAATAAAACTCAGGCTCACTGGCTTTAATTACTTAACCAAAGTCGCCCAATAACTTTTAAAGGATGGCTCTGAATCTGTTTCTTTGACCTTTTCCACAAAATCATACTGCCACTATCTGTCACTAATTTTATTATTAAAGCTTCACTCTGGTCCTAAAAAATTTATTCAAGTTACTTAATCTTTTTGAGTTTCTGCTATATTTTCTGTAAAAAGGAAATAATAATTCTTATTCACCTTAATGAACTCAACTGAAGATAAATAAAATATTTATTAAAAGTTCTGTAGGTTATAAATTATCATTAATAAACATCTTAATAGTTTTGAAAAGCAATTATTATTATTTCTCAAAAGATAATGGTCGTGGAAATAATAGCGGTCATGAATAAATCCAAATAAAATTCAGTTTAAATTATGTCAAAACATGGTACAAAAGTAAATTAGCATAGATTTATTTGGACTGATAGTTATATCACTCCCTGTTTCTCATTGAAGCAGGAATGTGCCTGCTACGTGTGTTTCACTATTCCTCAATTACCTTTAAATTACCCATTCTAACTTTTGAAATCTAAGATCCCATTCCTCTCTTTTCCCCTTTGTCCAAAATGACATTTATACCCAATTTTGCTTCACTGTCTTTATGTTTTATTTTTATGTGGATTTCCCATGCACATGTATTAAAATTAAATTCTCCTAACTAGTATCTGTTAATTTGATTACTAGCACAACTAGAAGAACTTAGAAGGTGGAGAAAAAGTATTATTGTGTTTTAGCCTCCCACAATAGATAGATGGATAAGAGATTAGACAGATAGATATAGATATACACACACATATATGCACAAATATTTTTTTCACCCTGACTATAATAAGAGTACGTGTATTGACTTCTAATTACAACTTTTCTGTTTACTGAGCCTAGTTAGTTTCAAAACAATTCTATTTTTGACCTCATGACACAGGGCAATCAAACACTGGCAGTGGGAGAACAATGGATAAAGAGAGCATAAAGAATGGATACTCAATAGTCAGAGAAAGAGTTGAAGCTCTATGAAGTATTAAAGAGAAAGAGAGAGATGATGCGGAAAAACTTCTGTCAAGATTCCTAACTCCCACCATGGCCACAGTAAAACTACTCTGAAAGACGTAAACATGAATTATAAAACTATATTCCTAGATAGCTAAAAACTGAAACTGTACTTTTCAATAACTCACTGGATTAACCTCTCTAGTACATTAATAGTTATGTTTTACATGCTTCCACTCTTACAGGTGACTTTGACTCTTATATTTGGTATCTAAGGCAGATTTGGTGACAACTACACATTTCACAAAGAACAAGATATATATTCTTGGAAACAGTATTCTAATCCTTTAGTGTTTGCAATGGCACCTTGATGATAACTTCATTAAAATATTTATAAAGTATAACAAAGAGAGAATTTGATTGAAAATCAGATTTATGAGTCAAGGACTCAGTTACAGGTCTTAGTGAGACAGTTAAATTCAAGAGATTTATAAGTTGTGTAAAAGTCTTATGAAGAGGGGTAGAATTTCTGCCCATGCATTATAGGAAAATCTTATATGTTTATAATGTAGTAAAGTCAACAACCATAAATCATCTTAAATACATCACTATCAATCACTATTAGGGAAAAAATCCTAATTTTCAAAACATCTCTATCCCAAATTATGTTATTAATAACAAATAATAAAATCACAAAGCATGTATTTTTCAATTTAAAAAAAGAAGATAAATTTTATAGTTTAAAGTAATGGCTAATTTTGCTATTTTCACTTCTTTGGAACTACATCAAAACTCCAAATGAAGTTTAATATTTTATTTATAATGTTTTTAAGCAAATAAGAATATTGAATATTGGTGTTTATTTTTTATTTAATTTTTAAATTAAATTTATTTGGGTGACATTGTTTAATAAAATTATATAGGTTTCAAGTATACAATTCAGTAATATGTCATATGTATATTGCATTGTGTGTTCACCACCCAAAGTTAAATTTCCTTCTATCACCATATATTTAATCCCCTTTACCTTTATCTACCTTCTCCCTCCCCCACTTCCCTCTGGTAACCACTAAACTGTTGTCTGTGTTCAAAAGTCTCTGTTTATTTGTCTTGTTTATTGATTTCAGTTTCAGGTCCCACATGTGAGTGAAATCATATGTTTCTCAACCTTTTCTGTCTGACTTATTTCACTTAACATGATTATCTCAAGATCCATCTATATAGTTGCAAACGACAGTATTTCATCTTTTCTTATGGCTGAATAATATTCCATTGTATATATGCACTGCATTATTTTCATCCAATCATCTATTTAATTGTTTTCATGACTTGGCCACAGTGAATAATGCTGCAATGAACATCATGGAGCATATACTTTTATGGATAAATGTTTTCAAATTTTGGGGGTGGATAAGAAGAAGAATTGTTGGGTCATATGGTAATTCTATTCTTAAGTTTTCAAGAGACATTCATACTGTTTCCATAGTACTGTAGTAATTTACATTCCCACCAGCAATGTAAGAGACTATATTTTTTCTTACAACCTCTCCAACACTTGTTATTAATTGTCCTGTTGATGACAGCCATTCTAACAGGTGTGAAGTGATATTTCATTGTAGTTTTGATTTGCAAGTAGCTAATAACTAGTGAATTTAACATTTTTTCATATGTCTGTTGGCCAATTGTATGTCTTCTTGGGAGAAGTGTCTATTCAGATTCTCTGTCCAATTTTTAATTTAATTTTTTTATTGTTGAGTCGTATGAGTTCTTTGTATATTTTGGGTATCAGCTTCTTGTTGGAGGCATTGTTTGCAAGTATCTTCTCCCATTCAGAAGGCATCTCTTTATCATATTGAATAATGTTAAAACTTTAAATGTATAAATGTTAAAACTACAGAATTTTAACTCATTTGGTTTTAAAAATCCAATTCTGAAAATTAAATCGTTGTCTATCTGCACTATAAAGGGACCCTAAAAGGTCAACTGAACAGTTACTAAATTACAGAAACCATTCTTCAAACTTTGTACAGTATTTAAAACTAAAAATTACTGGTTTTAAATTATATCTTTAGTTTTTAAAAGATATATATGTATATATATTCATATATGTATATTCACATATGCATTCATATACGTATGTATTCATGAGCCTAAGGTAGAAGCAAATGGATGCATGCTTGGGGTCCAGTAATTAAGTCATTATAAAGTTGTGATTAGTATAATTTAAGGTGGGCCCTATCCTAGAACCAGGTGGGCATGAATTGACATACGTCTACACACAGTTTGTATTGGGAATTCCTAATGGAGAACCATGAAAAATTTTCAAGCAAAAGAGTGACATAAGTATAAAAGGAAAATTACTGATGGTAAAAGGATTCTATAAAAGTTGGAGAAACTTTTACAGGACCATTGAAATAATCCAATAAGGCAGTGTGATAGGAAAAACATGGGAGGACAGATCCAAAGTTCTTTTAATAATCATAACTATTCAATTTTCTGAAAAATTAATCAGATGCAAAAGTAGATGGGAGAAGGAAGTTTGTAGTGAATTATAGGTCAGGTAAGTAGTGGTGATTATCATTTCCAATTTAGTGCTAAAGGAGGAGGGAAATGTTTTCAGAGAAGCTGATGAATCTCATTTTGGGTACCATATGATTGAGGGGCCTGAGGAATATCTTGTAGAGATGCCCAGTGAGGAGACAAAAGTGTAGAATTGAGGTCTGAGTTGGTTATCATTTGCATATAGGGTTAATTGAAATGATGCCTATAATACATTAATAAATGAGTTAATACACATAAATGCAAGAGCTGTGACTGGTACATGAAAAAAATTTAATAAGTGTTGCCTACCACTTATTAAAGAGGAGTTTGTCAAATGAGAAAGAATGTGGTACAGACCTCGGAAAAAGTCTTGTCCTCTGAAAGTCATATTATAAAATCGACACATGATGAATGAGGCCTGAGATATGAAAAGTCATTGAGGATTTAGCTGTGAACTAAATAAATGCAAACATGACACACCTACTAGTAAGCACACATGGTAGGCATGCTCAACAAACATTTAATGGATGCAGATACTGAAGTGAATGCAGTTCTTATGCTGAACAGACAGAATAGTCTGTCTAGACACCAGAGCAACATACACATTGTTGGAGGGACTCTGGCTTGTATCTGCCTAAAGATGAGTAAATATAGAAAGGCTCGGTTCTGCCATGGGTAGGTGCTCTCAAAGCACCTTTCTGATCCTGCCACTACTACCTTTTTTTTTTTTTTTTAAGTTCCTTGCATAAGATGAGGTGAAAGATTTCTTCTGACTGTAGAACACAGACTATGATCAAAGTTAAGAAGGGCATATGAGGAATATGGACCAACATATAATGGTTGCCAGTGTTCTAGTATCTTGCTAAGCATATTTCTGTGCCAGTAGCAATGGGCATCATCAATGCAGAGTTGAGTGCCTACCAGTGACTCACTGAAGTAGAATCTGCATTTTAACAGATCCTCAGGTAATTCCAGTGTAAATTAAAGTTTAAAAAACAATGTCTCTGGAAGATGTGTATTATGTTCACATAAGTCATTCCTTAGAAATATAGACCAAATAGAAACTGTTTGGTATGTCTGTATTTTATAATAGAACAAGAAAAATATCTCAGTAATCATGTGATTTAACTTCTAGATTAAAACTGGGGTCCATCAAAGCTCCAACATAAATTGTTATAACAAATTGAAAGACACAATTTCTATTTTTTTAAATGAAAATTTTAAATTGAGAAGATCTTGGATCAATCTGGTCAGAGTATAACTTGATTTACTTAATTAAAATTTAACCCCCAAATTAGAAGTTGACATAAGGAAAGATATCAAATAATTCAAATGTTTCCAAGACAGGAACACATCAGTATGCTGAGATGTGAATCGTGTGCCCAGGGCCTTCTGTTGCACTGCTATATTGTATATATGTATTTTCAGCCCAATCACTTTCCATAATCTACTGTACATTCTGCAATTCAGTTAGGTTTCTGAAAATAATACAAAAAAAGTTATCTTTCATGCTTTGGTGTCTTTAAAGCCCCATGATTTAAAATTTCAAAATATGTGTTTTATGTTCCCCCTCAAAATTTTATCTGATGATATCATATACTTGTCACAAACTCAAATGGGATAATGTATATGAAAGGGCTTTGTAGATTCTGAAGAAGTTGTGCCATGTTAAGATGCTAGATTTGGGGGATTTGTTATTGTAATTACTGCTGTGGTTGTCAAAATTGTAATTATTAATATCATAATTATTCCTGCTTGAAGCTACTGCTACAACTACCATTGTGTTAATAATAAACAGTACGTTGATGTGCTAATAGAGTAAATGCCTAGAAGTAAGCTTTAAAGCTTGCAGCTAAGCATTTGAAGAAACTATTTAACCTCTCTATGTTTCACTTCCCTACCACTACAAAGAAATTTGCAATGTCCTGAAACATAGATTTTGTCTTAGTTTGGGTTTCTCCAGAAGAATTAATTTTAGTACAAGTGGTTTATTTTGGAAGAAGTGTAAAGCACACCAGAAAGAAAGGCTGTTAGTAAGAACTATACTGTTATGCCAGATACCACAGTAGGCAACTGGAGCTTAATCCTGCAGGAAATTGCTTGTCAATGTGATTGTGAAAACAGAGGGAGGAGTGATACAGCCACAAGCCAAGAAATGCAGGCGGCCTCTAGAACCTGGAAAAGGCAAGGCAAGAATTCTCCCCTGGAGCTTCCAGAAGGAATACAGCCCAACTGACATCTCAAATTCAGCTCAGTGAGTTTTATTTTGGACTTCTGACTCTAAACTTTAAGATAATAAAGTTTAGAGTTTATTGTGTTGCAAAAAGAGCAAGTACAGATTTTTTTGGGGAAACAAATATACCTCATAATTATACCACCTGAAGAATAAGGAACTGAGGTATTTTTATGTCATCTCCTAAGTAGTTGAGGGCTACTCTCTTAGTTTTCATTCCTTTTAAGTAAGGAGATAGAACTGCCTTTCCTGAATGTGGAATAAAGACCTAACGCATAGCAAAAACTCGCAGTTGGAAGTTATCCAAGAAAGAACTAAGGGTTGGCACTGACAGTGGCATGCAAGGATTAAATGAGGTTATGTAAACAAACATTTGGCTTGGTGTCCCATAAAATGAGTGCATGATAAATGTTACTCCTTCCTTTCTCTTCTATCTCCTAAACCCATACTTTTCCTTCAACTACAACTCAAATATTACCTCTTTTTCCTTCAACTACAACTCAAATATTACCTGAAGTAGTCTTCTGTACAGCAGGAACAATTTACTTTGATGCATTATGGGCATACTTCATTGAAATACTACTATAATTTATTATTATTTATTTTCATATTTATAACTGCCACTAATTTATGAGCTCTTGAGAGCAAAGACCATGTTTAATTCATTTGAAAGTTCCATGTATAATACAGTGTGTAAAAACTAAGGACCACAGGAAACATTTTTTAATGAATGAACTTTTATTTTTAAAATTCAGTTCTTGTTTCATCTAGAAGTTACATTTTGTAGTTATTTCATACCTCTTACAGAAAAAATCTAGGCTCTTGTATCAGATTTCTGAGGATTCTAGATTCTTGTCTTATTTTTGCATTGACGATTTTACCAAGAATTCTCTTCCAAGATAGAAAATACTTTGGAGGGCTAATGTCATCACCCCTACTAAGGAATCATTTTTCATTACTCTCACAACACTTCTTGTCACTGAAAGGATACAGTTGATAACAGAAACCAAAGTAATCTAATTAGTGCTTGGGGAAACATTAAAAAATATATATCCTGAACATCTGTAAAAAAGGTGCTCTCCATAGAATGTATATTTATTTATTAATTAGAGAAAATACTGAGCTTAGCAGAATGCAAGAATGTATATACTTTATTTGTTTTGGTTTCTACAACATTTATAACCTCTAAAAAGCAGGGAAAAGCTGTTACATTGGCAATCTGCAATATATTTTGAGCAAGTAGGGCAGCAGGGTGACTAATGTGCACTGTAATGGCATTATAAGTGACTCACTGGAGTGCGATTATCAGTATAGTTGCCACATGCTTGGTTTATGATTAGGTTAATCGGTTCCTTAGCAGATTTCACTCTGCGTCTTCCTCTGGTACACTTGAACACTTTATTCTTTTGCTTGCAGATCCTAGGCATAGAGTTTATTTGAGGTTATCCACTGGTTAAATTTTGTATGTCAACTTTGCTGCAAGTTGCTATTTTCCCTGGATCCTGTATGTCCCCACAGACCAGTTCACAAAGTATACTACTATGCAAAATGTAATCAGTGCAAAATTCCCAAGTCCTCGTGTGTCTTAGCAGCCAGCAGCCAGGAGTCTATCAAGTGAGCAGTTGGTTTGTTGCTTTTCTTACTCATGTTATTCATGGTCATTGAGACACACAGGGAAGAAATGGTGTTAATTCTTCACATGGAGTAGTTATCTCATAGGCTACTCCTGGGGTCTTCCACTTGCAAATGACTAGAGGAGACTGGTTTTTGAAGCACCCCATGAGCATGGCCTAACATTACAAAGGGAATCAAGGTAATACCTTCAAGTTCTATTACTTTTCTCTGGTTTCTGTTTGGAAGCAAAGCTCTGTCCTTTAAACATACATTTCCCTTCTTTACTCAAAAAATTTTGAATGAATTCCTAATTGTTTCAGACAGATTTCAATTTTTTTAAACAAGTGAACTGGGGTGGACAGACTCTCAGGTATCCCCACTTAATCTCACTTCTGGGGGTTCATTTCTTGTATCATTCCATTACCTTGAAGGTGGTGAGAACTTGTAACTTGCTCCTAACCAGTAGTGTATGCCAAAGATGATGGCATATCACTTCCATGATTATGTTATGCTAATGTAATCACTCTACAGACTCTTTTTGGTGCCAAAATGGGGAAGTTCACATGGCAAGAAATTCTAGAAACTGGAGACAACAGCTAGGAGCTGAGTGGCTTCTAGCCAACAACCAGTAAAAGCAACTGATGATCAGTCCTACAGGTTTAAGAAACTCAGTTGTACCAACTCCATGAACAGAAAAGAGAGCTCTTATACATCTGAGCCTCCAGATAATCATGCAGCTGACACCTTGGTTACAGCCTGAGAAACACTCAACAGAGAGCTCAGTTAAACTGTGCCAGACTCCTGACCCATATATATTTTGAGATAGTAATTGTGTTTTGTTTTTAGTACTAAAGTTATAATTGATTATATAGCTGGAAAAAACTAATATGACAATCAAAGCCTTCTATAATTTAAGTACCTTTTTACTTCTTACATTCACATGTGTGTTGTAAATTCCTGTCACACAAGACTATTCTTAAATAGCTGAAATTCTTATCTCAAAAATGTAGAAATTAAGTAACCCACTGATGTACAATTATCTTCATTGTAATGGGGGATGATGATACTTGAAAAGTTTTTGTTAAATTATATGACACATTGAAGCACTTATTGCAATTTTTGGAACATTGTAGGCACTCAGTAAATACTACTTTTCTTTCTTTTTCACTTTATTTTTTTTCCAAAAATCATTTTAATCATCCCCAGTCTCTTTGCCTTTAATCTTGCTGTCCCTTCGTTCCAACATGCCTTTCATACTCATCTCCATTAGCATACCCCCTTCCTTCTTTAAATTTCAGCTTAGAATTAAATACTCTAGAAAACATTTCTCCATAGGATCTTAATCTCACTCTATCTGTACCCCTTCAGTACTTACAAATATAATGAAAGATGTGATTAAGGTATAAAGTGACTTACAAATAATTATGCTTCTAAAGGAGAGAAGATATGTCTATGTAAAAAGTTAGGTGTCTGTCATAATTATATTTACACTGAAATATTTGTGGAATATGGTTCTTCCTCCTGTTCTTAACTGTTATTGAACCTCATCATTAGTGTCCAATGAACGTGAGACATTGAGAATAGGTACTAGAGAGATGAAACTTGTCTCACGTTTATTTTTTTGCCTCCAGATGCACAACCTTTATTGTACAGGCCCTGATTTTTTTTGGTAATTCTATCACTTTTTTTTACTGTGCTATACCATTACAATAGAAATGGATGAGGAGATTTGATATATTTATTATCTAATTTTTTAAAGGAAATATATGAATAGAAACAATACTAAAAAGTATTATTAACTAGTGAGAGAAAGGTTAGAGGATGATTATTGTTGTTATTCAATCGTAATATTCTCTTTATGAATAGCCACACATTCCATAACTGTTTTCATATAGATTATGCTTTCTCTAATTGCACTATTTCATGTGATTTGCATGAGTTTTTCTTTTTAATTCATAAAATAGGTGAAGTCAAACCTGGAAGAAAAATAAGACAAAAATAGCATTTGTGGAATTAAAATGACCCTTTGAATGAAAGTAGAAATACCACTTCCTCTTTTTTTCTCCCTTTAGTCCCCCGCCCCTTTCTACCCCTGACCTATGGATGTTGCCATTTCCCTTTTTTATTAAGAACTGGATCTCTGAAGGCGAGGCATCTCCTCCCACACTCTGGGGGATATGGTCTGTGGCTCCACCTAGGATGTGAACCCAGGGCCTCATGTGCATAAAGCAGATGTGGTAACCACTACACGATGGAGCAACTCCCTTGATCAAACCTCTTTTGCCCACTGTAGCTGTTGCCTTTAGAATTTGATTTGGCTTTGGCACCAAAAATGATTACATTAAATACTTTCTTCTCCATCCCTCAAAATGTACAAAGCTGTTAGTTTTTCATGAGAATCCTCTAATATAGCTGGGAAAAGTAATAGTTACCTGAAAAGATATGGACTTTGGAGAGAAAACAAATGCCTCTACACTTTAAAAAAATTATTTGCTAACTTTTTTAGAATCCTATTTTATTTTCTGTAGATCATTTTGTTTTTGGTACAATCTGTTGCACATTGGCTGACTCCAGTTTTTTTCATAAATTTTATACATGCATATGCACTAAATTGAGTGGCTGTCTAGCAGTGACGGGGGGAAGATGTTCTATTGCATGTTTGGTTATTCATAGCAGCTTTCTGGGCTGTGATGATTCCGTAACCTATAATATAGTTATTTTTCTTATATATATATATATATATATATATATATATATTTTTTTTTTGTAAATGTACAAATAACTCAGTCACAATGCTTTATGCGAATGTTACTCTGATGTTTGACTCCTGAAGCTATGACTTATCTGGTTATATTTATATCATAGAATATGAACACACTTGGAATGTTAAATCAGAAAGAATATAAAATAAGGTTTAATTCTGCTAAAATAAAATAATATAATGTACAATCTAGTTAAACTTCTCCTGATGTATGGTCAGATTGTGGGTTGAAATTCCCTAAGAATAACATACAAGATCCCCTTAGCTATTTTAGAAAGGGACAGTACTCATTCAGTGGGAGGAATGGCTTTATTCTGAGTTAATTTTCAGAACATTTGGAATATTTATTTACAAATCCTATTAAAAATGTTATCTTCCACATAAAATGTACATATAATGTTCTGTTGTTTAACCTATTTAACCAACAGAAAATTTGTTCTGAAGAATTATATGCTGGCAAAATCAGTGTTTTGTTTTATGAAAGTTCCAATCACTTATAACCATCTTCTATATGTAATTTTACACGTTGTAATTATTGGAGGTCTACTTAGAATGAAGATTTTAAGCTTTGACATCTAATTTTGGTTTGGTTGCATGAAATTTCTGAAATTCTGTTCCAAACAGTTAACTATTAATGAGTAGTAGTGATTATTTGAAGATTATTTATATTATAATAGCATTTAATTAAACAGTTTTTAAAGCCTGTAACAATTATATGAAATATATTTTTAAATTTAATTACTAAAAATATCTGACAATTATTCTAACTGCTTACCTGATAAGAGGTCATTTTGGTACACATTAATGAGCACCATATTTAGTAATTTGTCTTTATAATTTGGCAGAAAATAATTTTCAAATGTATATTTTAACATTATGAGAAATCAGTGGTTTTATTTTTAAAATCTTAAATACTTCAGTCCTTCTCTCTTTAAGACACTATTTAAAAGTTAAAAGTTGGACAACAAAATGTAAAATAAATCAGGTAAAATGGATTATTTCTTGTCTCATTTGAAATATTCATGTTATCATGTTCTTTTGGATAATAAATAAATTTTGGAAATTTTGGTCTCCCCTTCATGCTATTACAAGTATGTTTAAAATTTTTGTTAATTAATTATTAGTCTTAAATATTATCCCTGTTATTCCTTCCAACAATCTGCACAGTGGCTCATTTTTACCCTTCCTCATGTATAGTAGGACAGATTATTTAATATTTATAGTATATTTGTATTATTTCATAGAAAAAATATTAAGCTCCTGTGGTGTTTTTACATAATTTTAACAGTGTGAAAGATTGTGATTATAGCTTCTTTTAAAGACTAAAACAAAGGTTTAGAGAACTAACTAGGTTTAACACAGTAAAGTAAGTATTAAGGTTCACATTTTATAAAAGTTAAAATGTGGTGATATTTATGGATTGGCATTCAGGGATACATCTGGGTGATTCCACAGCTTGTGATTTTGCCTATTCTCTTGCTACCTTTAACCATAGAATATGGAATGTGGCCATCCAAAGTCTCAATGAAACAAACAAACAAACAAACAAACAAAAACCCTTACTTTGAGTACTAGTCTTTGGCTTCTAAATCTTAGCTAAAATAGAAAAACTTGCATAACTCCATATATGAGAGCCATATCCAAGAAAACACAGTAGGTTGTCTAAAAACAAAAGAAAACAATCACATTATGAAAGTCAACTATATCTCGAAGCAAACAGTCTTATGATAATTTTGTCATATAAAGTGAGTTTTGGTTTAATCATTATGTCATTTTACCTTATTATGTATTTCATCCATAATTCTACTACCAGAATTACCTAAAGAATGTCTTAAATTTTTATGTTAATATAGGAAAATATTGGTGCTTTACTATCTGAGTAGCTTATAATCCAAGTGCTTTTATATTGTTTTATTAAATACAGGAAAAATTCAGGAAGAAGGAAAAAGTAAGAACTTTTTATAGTAATAGTTCACTTCCTTGAGGCTGCACAGTTTCAAGAAATCTTACTTGGAAAGTACATAAATAATAGCACTGTTGAGTATTGCCTCTTGAATGTTAACTCTCCTGAACCTCTAGGTTAAGACTTTTTCCACCACTGGCCATGTATTGTGCTGAAATCAGATGGGTAGTGGAGATGTAGTGCGGTATATAACAACTGTTTGGAACAGCCAATCCCTTACATTCATCAGATGTCTTCATGTCTTTATAGTTGATAGCAGTCATTAAGAAAAAATAATTAAATTAAGATGGTTAATGGGACAGACTGTACTCTTACAATTGCAATTGGTATTCATCTTTTTTCTCTTTCATCACCCAGATTTCACTCACCCATATCCACATCAACTGGTCAAAGTTATTTGTCTGATGAAGAAATCCAGACTTTTATTCCTGCAGGTATAATCTTTGACTGCCTTGACCTTGTCAAATTCTATTGATAGAATCACCCATTTATTTTTCTCACTGAAAACAAAACAGCAAAAATTATACCCATAAATCTGCTAATTTCCAGAGATATTCTTCTTTGCCTTTATTATATGAGTGCTATAAAATTTTTTCCCTTTAGTGTATGTGTATATGTATATGTAATGTAAAAGTTTTACTTTGATCTGCTTCTTACCATATGTATAATTTTATTTACACTAACATATAGAGATGACCCATTTATGAACCATGCCAGAGTTTTATTCTTCTTCATTCATTGCTTGAAGATACCTTCTAACAACCCCCACCACCTCCACCCATGAAACTTTAAGTGTGAGCTGAAAGAGGCATGCAACAATAATAGACAACATGGTTGGATGGAGCCAATTATTCATGTAGTTTGCTTTTGGCTTCTGGATTACAAAGATCCCATGACAAATATATCATTTCTAACAATGATAGATTGGTGCTGCTTGTGTTCAACAGTGTGAGTTGGAAGATCTGACAATACCAGCTCACTATGGACAGTTCCTTTTGCAGTCACTTAGTGTCTTGGTTAGGTGCCTAGCTTCTACTAGGTCCCAAGAGCACAACAGGAGCTGTTTTTTGAAGCAACTATAAAAGAAACAAAATTATGCCAAATTCTTAAGAGTTTATACTGAAAATCTGTTGGGATTGGCCAGAGACTTCAAAGTCATCTTTATCTATAATAAGTACCCCTAGTTCAATTGGGTCTATTGGGTTATATGGCTTGAATGGCAGAAGAGCTTACACTGCAGCCTGATGCTGAACTTTCTCTTGCTCTGGGTCCCATCTAAATCTGGAAGCCTTCTGAGTCACATAATAAAAAGGTCAGAACACTAGTCTTAAGTGTGGTATATGCTATCTCTAAAATCCAAAGAGGTCGATCCAGAGCCATTTAGTTTTAGTGGTAGGGAATAGCAGGTGTAATAGCATGTCCCTTTCATGGAGAGGACATTCGCCAAATCACTGGGCCCTTAAAAACTTCACTACTATGTTAGGTCCTGAATATTTGTAAGGTTTATGCCCAACTATTTGGCATGCATATGTCTTTCTGGGGCATCCAGATTACTTGCCACTCACTACTTTCCAGAATCAAATAATGTGATATTATCAGTATAGTCGATAAATGTGATGCTCTGCCAACTGTCAGGAAAATTGAAGTCCTTGCAGGTCATATGTTACAGAGAGCAGGAAAGTTAATAGTGCCCTGGGACATGACCATGAACCATAAACTCCCTTGCAAAAACAAATTTCTTTACTCCTTTTTATTTATCAAGGTAGGAAGGAATGCACTTGCCTATCAGTAGCTACAAAGTTCCTGAGCTATATTTATTTGTTTCAGTTAAGAAATAACATCTTGCATAGCAACTGTTACTGGGGCTACCACTTATTAAGTTTATGTTCTACCCTACATTCTGTGATCTGGTTTTTACCACACAGGGGAACATGATATGTTGGGAACTTTAACCTTTGAACACTTTAATTCTTTGAAAGAGTGCTAACCTGTGAAATTTACCCAATGTAGAATATTGATTGTGATTTACTGTGTTAGGTGAGCCAAGAATTTTAAACAGCCTTTCCTGCAATAACGATTTTTACTACAAAAATCAGAGAATAGTTTTTGATGAAAGGGCTACCGAGTGAATCTCTGAACCTACTAGACCACCCATGAAAAGAACCTGAGCCAGAATTCCATTTACTTTGTAAACCCCACTCTTATGGGGAACTTTGGTAGTTTCTCAGGTCTGGGTATTTTTCTTTTTACAATGTGTATTTATTCTGGTAAATGAATGCAGGTTTGGGGAAAAATATTTGAGGAGTATTAGTCATAAAGTTGTGATGGCATTACAAAGCCCTATCTCAAGGATATCTGGCTATAACAGTAACTTGTTCATGGATGGAGATATAACTAAAGAAGAGGCAATATTTTTCTCTTTCACAAAGTGTCAGAAAGAAATTTTGTTATCAAGCAGCTGAAAATACCTTTGCCCACAGCACCTTGATCTTTTTCTGATTACATAAATTGAAGTATGCACTAGTTGCTGTCCATTTCTCTTGCCACCAAGAATACCATGGACTATTAGACATTGTCACAGAACCCTATGGCCAAGATACCTGGTTACTTTGGTATATGACATGATAATTACGTCCACCTTCTGCTATTTTGTGATCTTATCCTTGTTGACTCTGGCATATTCAATTCCATGGTATCACTTTTTACTGTCATACTGGCCTCTAGAAGATAGTTACTTCTGAGATCCTCAGGGATGTTAGTGACCTCCCTCATCAAAGAATTCCTCAAAGACTTATGAAAAGTGTTTCCTTTGGGTCTTTGCAAGCAATATAGTCAAGTGGTAGTTCTCCATACTTTATACTTATGTAAACTCTCTTTGACTATGCTTACAATCCTAAGTCTTTTGACCCCTTTATAATTACTCTACAAGGGCAGTCCAGAGCTTTATATTATTTATTATGGCCATTGTTATTTCCAAGCTTTAGAGAGCCCATATTAGGAGTATATCATGACAAGCTCCAAGTATCTGCTAGGATGCTGAATGCTGTATTATAGGAGAATGTTCTCATGTCAGTAAATTCTCCCCATCCACCTTTATAGTCCACCCTCATCTTAGTCCAGTATAGTCAGCTCCACTCTCTCATGTGTTCTTCTAGCTTCTGCTTATACATTTTAGGCAGGTTATGCAAATTTTTGGTAGGAAAGCAGAGATTAAATTTTCTCCTTCAAGAAATGTTGAGCAATAGCCCTAGTTTTTAGATTCAAGGTAAAGAGTGAAGGCAGAGGAAGATCTAGGGGAAGATGAACATCATGTTATAAGGCAGATACCTGAAGTAAAGTCATTGTATAGTCTTTAGGAAGGATAAGCAGCTCTAGCAAGGGGAGGTGGGGGGAGATGCTTCTTTTAATTCACAGGGTTCTAGCTTAAATGGGTTCAAGAATATGAGGCACATTCACTAAAATGCCTCTGTCCAAAAACTCAGGGGCCACTTCTTCTTTCTGAAGTTTTTGACTGAAGGAAGAACTTGTTTGACATTTGTGAAGGTAGAGAACTAGAGACATTTAAGAGTACAATAATATGAGTTAGAGGTATGTAAGAAATAAAGTGTGTGAGGGAAAGAATATTATTGATGTTGGAAATGTTTGATGAGTATAAAAAATAAATGCTTAAGTCATAAAGTAAAAGATATATTTTAACAACATGGACAAACAAAATTTTCTTCAAGGAGGAAGGAAAAAAAAATAACAACACAACAAAACAAAAATCTTTGTCAGTGGTAAGAACTGAAGGACAAAAAAGATCAGAGAGTTTGACCCAAAAGGTCTGGATTAACTCAACTAGGATGGCAGTTAAAGCTATAAAGAAAAAATATAGGATGAAGGAGTTGAGTAGTATGCAAAATTTTGAAAGAAATGACCTGAGTGATATGATAGGGAGACATTAAATCATAGATCCATAAATCTAAGGAATAAAAGCTCTTCATAATTTATTGGCTCATTTTTTTAAGATATGCATACATACTAACCACTATGCTATGCTTAGGGCTTATAATAAATAATCAGGCCAACAATCTCTTACTATTATGGAAAATGTGTAAGGTAGATAAAACTGCAGATACTATTTGTGCATTCAATCATATATTATCTTTTGCATGACAATTATTCATGATATTTTTATTGATTGTCTATTATTTGACTGAATACAATGTTTTGAGGACAAAAAAATAAGAATCTTAATTCATTTTTCAACAATTCCTACTCTGGTATGAGAGACATTTGAATAAGAACAAAATAAATGACATGACAATTGATATCAATTAATATTAGACATATTTGGCAATTATGTTTGGGGACTTAGAACAAAGAGCAAGTAAGTCTGCTGTGGTAGACAGAAAATTATATCAAATTTGATCTTTATAAAAGGAACAAAAGATATTTTGCATAGAAAGAATAGCAGGCGCTGACATAAAGAATGCACAGGACTTGAACTATCCAAAAAATAGTTAAGCATTTGGTGTCACAGAAGCATGTCTTATGGGGAATAAGGAGCAAGGAGTGAAATATAATCAAGAACCCTAAAAAGGATTGTTTGTGAATAAATTGTGAAAGATTTTATATGTTACTAGTTTTTAAGAAACTAGCATTGGTTCTAAAGCAAGGGAATAATACAATCCACA
This sequence comes from Cynopterus sphinx, assembly GCA_030015415.1. Lineage (NCBI taxonomy): Eukaryota > Metazoa > Chordata > Mammalia > Chiroptera > Pteropodidae > Cynopterus > Cynopterus sphinx. The sequence continues at coordinate 62,869,852 of CM057380.1, read as the reverse complement.
ATGTTGTTGTTGTTGTTTTACAATTATGGTATTTGGTAGCAATGTGGATACAGGATAGAAAGAGCACCAAGACTAGTGGTAGGAATACATTCAACATATCAAATCAGGAAGAATGAGGGCCTAAACTTAGGTAGAATAAATTTAAAAAGAAATTGGATTTGTGAGTCATTGCTGATGTTATTACAACTAGATTTTAAAACCCAAATTCTTCAAAATGTCAAACTGAAATATTGATTAAAAAAAGATGAATTTCGAAGTAGCACTACGCTCTCAGGAGAAATTAAATAAAAAAAAATGTTTGGTTGATCTAGCAAGATAGATTCTTGCCTTACTTAGACATTGCTTTGTCAAACTTGTAACTCAAAGAAAAGAGGAGCAATATGGCAATAGATGTTAGGGTCAGTGTATGCACAATTTAGGTTAGACTTCCCAAGAGGCCCTAGATTGAACAAAGTGGAGGTATTGAGTGATTTGAAGAGTAGTGATTGATGTGTAGCAATTTGAAGACTAGTGATTTAAAGAGTATACACTATCTATAAGTAGTTTATAAGATTCTTAAGGCTACAGTATAAATTAGCAAAACATTGTGCCTAAAATAACAAACATTTATTATCTCACAATTCTGAAGATCAGAAGCTTAAAATCAGTTTTATCGGGTCAAGATCAAGGTGTGGGCAGGATCGTGCTCTCTCTAGAGGCATTAAGGGAGAATCCATTTCTCGCCTAGTCTAGAAGATTCATATGGATGCTGGCATTCCTTGGCTTGTGGCTGCATCTCTTCAATCTCTGCCTCTGTCATTATACTACTTTTTCTTCTGTCAAATCTCCCTCTGTGTCTCTCTTATAAAGACAGTTTAGAATATATCTGGATAATCTAGGATAATCTTACCATCTCAGGATCCTTAACTTTATTACTTCTTTTAAAAGGCTATTATTCAGCATAGTATAGATAGGAAAACCATAATAAAAATGTTAATGAAGTTTCAAAGCAGTGTGTTTTGAGTTTTACCATAATTATCTTATGGTAACATTGACTTAAATCAATGTTTATAAAATGAAATTGAAGAAAAAAAGTAGAAGAATATTATTAAGTAAAAAGAGACAAGATGCATGAGCAGATTGACTATTAAATTAATGATTAAAATATTTTGTTATTTCCATAGGTTTTGAAAAAATGTTTATTAAAAGTTGGCATCTAGATTAAAACACAATACAGTAGGAATTCAGTGTGCACGCACACACAGACACACAGATACATGCCTAGCATAATAGTGGGGCAGAGGTGAGGGAATAAATAGAAGTATTCTCATCAAAGTTAAAAATAAGGCAAGAATGACCTTTGTCACAACTATTATTTATTATTGTTGAAGTGAGTTCAAACAACAAACAAAATTGGCTAGAAGAAATAAGAGGCATTCAGTTAAAAATAAGATAAAATATGATCGGTAGATAATTTGTAGATGTTTGTTTACCTGGAAAAAAAGTGCATTAGAGCATTATTTTTTAAATGTATTTATTTGAATTAATTTCAAGTTTACAGTACATTGTTTAAACATCTATATAGTTCATAAAATGATCCTTCCAATTGTTCCCTCTCTCCCCTGGCCCCAAACTTAGCCAGCATTTTAATGCTAACTCCATTCCCTCTGCTATGCTCTCAGTGACCAACTATCAACTACTAATTTGTACTTCTTTAACTCTTAACCCCATTCTCCCAGCCTCCAATCCTCTTCCCCTCTGTCTGTCACGAAATTGTCATGTATATTTGTGAGTCTATTTATGATTAGTTTGTTCTTTTTGTTTCTTAGATTCTGCATATAAGTGAAATCATATGATATTTATCTTTGACTTATTTCACTCAGCATAATAACCTCTAGGTCCATTCATGTTGTTGCAAATGGTAGGATTTCATTTTTTTAATGGCTGACCAATATTCCATTGAATGTATTCCATAACTTCTTTATCCAGTTGTCTGATGATGGACATTTAGGTTGCTTCCATATCTTGGCTATTGTAAATTATGCTGCCAATTAGAACATTATTATAAATGTTGAGGAATTTTAGCATGTATGGGTATAAGGTTATTATTAAAAACAAGATCTAAAAAATAGCTTGAAAATATAACGAAAAACAAGGCTTTATGATAGTATTATATACTTAAAATACCTAGGAATAAATTTAAAATAGCTGTCTATATATATATGAATAATATGTTTAAAACACAAAGTGTTGTTTGTTTCAAGCATTCAAAAATAAGCAAAAAACAAATGAATTTCTGTAGACCCTTTATGTAATTACAGCAATATTATCTCATCTATATTCCTATCTATATTATTTTGAATAATTCTAGACATGAAATTACTTCATATACAAATATTTCTGTATTTCATAATATAATCAAATATCCAATTGTCCTTTACAATATTCAATTTATATATTTATTAAAGAACATATTTATGTTTTGTATATATTTAAAATATATAATATATTTAAAGCTTATATATAAAACAAATACATTACATATATATGCACACATATACATATTATAAGTGTTTTTGTTGAAAAACCTAGAAACTGGATTATTTGTGCTGTGTAGTTTCATTCAGTGTAGTTTAACTTATTCCTCTGATGTCTCTATTTCTTATAAATTGGATCTACAGCCTTGATCTTAAATTTTAGTTCAGTTTTTGTCCAGAATATTTTATAGGTAGTGTAATGTTCATACATCAGGAAACATAATTTTTGGTTGTCTCTATTTTTGTAGCGTTAACAGCTATTTATGCTCAATGACTAGATTCTTTCATTTAATAAGAAATGCAAAAAGGTGGCGTTCTAAGTCAGACATTAATTCTTAACTTAGGTATTTCCATACAGAGCACCTTTCATCTTCTTCAGTGGAAGAATGTGTATAGAAAAGCAGTATAACATTAAATTTTTCCCTTAGCCATTTGCAAAATAATGTATTTGTTCCTAGCATCTTCCAGTGAGAACTGATTTTAACTTTTAAAATAATATTCTACTAACTCATGGATTTATTAATACATGATATGTTGCATCTGTTGTGGTTAGTGTTGCTGTTAACATCAGTGAGAGGCTCCTCACCAGGAAAGATAGAATTAGAAAATCATGTAATTACTCATTTGTTTTATCCTACATTACAAGCAAAAATGTCACATAACACCATCATCAATAACCCCAACATCAATAAATGTGATTACTAAGAACAGTTTTGTATTTTTTTTTAAGTTCTTCTGTACTGATGCTATAATCTACTGGGATTAGCAGTCAGATTACCTCATTCTCTTAAATCAGTTGGAATTGGTCCTCAATATTGATATGCTTCCAATAGATACAAAATGCTTTTGTTTTATTTTCAGTTTTTTTGCATTTTAAATGTAATGTTGTTTTATAGATATATAAATATTTGGAATTTCTAAAACTCAAATCTCTAAAGTAATGCATATTTTTTAAAAATTTAAGTTTTACATCTGCCTCCTATTTTGAGTCATTTCTTTTATATTTATAAATCTTTAAAATTTTATGGCTTATTCTTCCATTTTTTAAAGTATATATATATATATATTTATATATTTTTATTTGTATCTTCTTGTTTGTCAAATAAATGACAATGTACCAGTATACCATACATACCTTCATCAATTTTTTTAAATTTAGTAATATATTTTGAATATTATTAAATATAGCATAATTAGGGAGACATCTCTTATTTTTATTATAATAGCATAGCATACCACTGTATGGCTCTAGTATCGTTTATTCATTCAGTATCTTAAAAATAGAATTTTCTTGTCAGACTACTTAAAATGCACATAGTAGAATAGCATTTTTCTTTTCTGTCTTGGTGCTGAATGTAGACTTAATCATTTGGGCTTAGAATTAATGATAATATAATTATCTTTCAAAGTAAATATGAACAGATGTTTTATAATTTAATTTATCTAATGTTTGATTGCTTGAACTACACCTAGAAATTTACATGTATGTTTATTATATAGATATTGTCAAATTTATCTCATTCTTTCAAGATGTAAAGAACTTTTTAAACCTTCATTTTGTTCCTATTAGGTTTATGAAATTTATAAATTTGACGAATATACTTTCTATTATCTTATTAAGGTAGCTGGTAAAATTGCAGTCCATTTCTGAACCAAGTATTTGATCCAAGAATAACACAATAGCGTGCTTTGCAGGGGACATTGACCTATCAAGCAGTAATATTTAAGATAGTTTTTAGTCAGAAATGACATCATTATTTTAACTATCCCAGGTTGCTTTAAATTTTCTTCACAATCAGTAGACTTTTAAAAAGATATTTTTATTTTAAAATATTTTTAAAATTTAAAATATGTAAAGTAATTAAGATGCCAAGGATGTTGTAATTAAACAAATTAGATTCTAGAAATAGCAAATGTCTAGGCTATTAACTGAACAGAGCAGATATTGCCAAATATATGGAAAGCAAGATTCATTTGTGATAATATTTAGATTTTTATAATACTTCTCAACTTTCATAGCTCACCTCCTCTCTTTTATTTACTTGACCCCTACAACAAATCTGAGAGGAAGACAGGGCAAATTCAATCATTTCTATGGAAAAACTCTAACTGAAAAAGAAATAGCTTTCTGTAGCAGATATGTAATTAACTCATTCACTGGCAAATTTTGCTATTCTGCCATCCTAATTCCATTACAAATATCATGCAGAAACCAATTTAATTGAGAGCAAGACAGTGTCATTTCATAAATTTGTATCTGGCCCTGCTTTAAGCCAGAATTTACCTGCCCTCTTCAAGAATTATCAGAGGGAAGGAAATCTGAAAATTAAAGTACTTAAAAGAGAATTGCTATTAAATTGACTCAAAAGTCAGCTAAGCTTCTTTTGCAGTGGAAAGTGTAATGATAGATAAACTGAAGGAAAGTACACACAGACACAGACACACACAGGAGAAAATAGTAAACCATAACATAATTTCAAATTGAGACTCGTAAAATCACTGCTGGTAAAGACAATGCTGGAATGTAAGAGCACTGTAAAATGATTTTTCCCCCTGTGAACATGAAACAAGCTTCTAAAGCTATTTGGATCCTAGATTATGGTAAATTAAAAGTGTAGAGGTGGAATGTGCCCAATAAATTGTCCTGAGGCAAGTTGGAAGTGTAGAATTCACCAGGAAACCTGGCACCAGCCCCAAATTCTCTGTAACAGTGGTCTCTCTTGTATTAGCATATGATACAGTGGAAATAGAGACCAGTCTGGGCTCGAAGAAATCTGAGGACTTTAATAACCTGAGGATTCCTACTGGTTTTGTGCTGACAGCTGAAGTGTCCCAGTCTAGATCATAGAAATAGGGTTTCACAAAATTTTATCTAGAATAACTTCTCTATACTACTTGCTCCCACCTTGGCATCTATTGCTTCTCACCAGAGCAACCTGTGCACTATAAAATCAGAGTGGCTGTTATCAGAAAAAGGAATGGATTATGTTTTGTCATCCATTCATTTCGAGGGTCATTGGCATAGCCAGATGTGTAGCAAAGGCCAGTCTCCTTCTGATACAGGCTCTTCTGAATTCTTGGCTTAAAGGGCATTTCTAGGACTCATGCACATCCTCCCCAGTATGAAAGCAAACTGAAAGAGTACATAGATCCTACATAGGAAATATAAGTAATTACATTTTTTCCCATAATCTTTCCTGACAAAAGATCTATAAAATATTCTAAAGAAAAAGGGATAAAAATTGGTGAAAGCAATAGCAGTCATCATAGTAACCACTTATTTAGAGGAATAAAAGGGATATAGAACACGGTGCTACATGGTTTTACAGTATTTTACACTTTCATTTCTTCAGTTTTAAACCCAGTGTATTTCACTCTAATTCTATTGAGTAATTGATTTTTAGGGCCTCTGTAGCAAAAGGAAAAAAATTCCTTCCTCATTAACAGTTGACCGACATGCAGTATAAATATACAAATAAAGTGTGGAAGATTGAGTCAGAACATTCTTAAGTCAGTGAGTCACCATGTTGACTACATGCAGAATTAATATTTCTATGCTAAAGTAAACTCTGTTTTAAAAATAATTGTATGTACATTTCATAACAACTGCAGTATAATTCGTTAACTATTTACAAGTTTCATGTCATATACTTAATGTACAAAACTACTGTACTTGCACTGTGTTGTAATTGTTGAAATGTCAGGAATAATTATTTTTCTTTCTTGGAACATCTCTCTGTGCATGTATGTTTTATTGCTAATTATATTACAATGTTTGAATGTTTCAGAATTCAGAGCTGATTAGTCAAAATTTTTAAAGATTTTTTAAAGCAATTGTTTGGCATTTTACACCGTTGTAATTTATAATACTGAAATACATTGTATTTACTGAATTTAGAGTAGGGTGTATCATTTTTACACAAAATCTTCCTTCCACTATTTATTTTTATTATTCTAAGTGAGGACTATGTTAGCAGCCTATTATACAACCATACTTAAGAAATTTTACTTCCCAAAATAAAGAAAACAAAAGAAAAAAAACTTTATTAAATTTTAAGAGCGTGAAAGAACAAGTTCTTCTAAAATTAGAATTAGTTTTTGACATTATCTCAATTTGCCAAAGAACAAGGCCTTCTTAAAAGTAAAAATATTCAGTGACAAAATTCTTTACAATCAATGTTGCTAATTTTTTTTCCTTTCATTTATCTCTATTAAAAATTATTTTTTAGAAAAGCAATATGTGTTTTTGGAGACTTTTTTAGTGAAGACCTCACTATTGCAAATAATAGTTAACTATTTAATATTCATTGAGCTTAAGGTGTTATCCATGCAATAATTCAATTCCAGTAACCCTTCAGGATGTTCTAGCTCCATTTTATAGATGAAGATATTGAGGTTCAGAGCCATCAAGATAAAAGCAAAAATATGACTTGTAAATGTATTAAAAAATAAATTTTTATTAGATTAAAATTAAATTCTTTTTCTTGTTTCAATCAGAGCTTTTCTTAATTTTTTGGTATAATAGGTGCTACTATTAGGAGCAGAACTTATATAAAACTAGATATATTTTACTTATGAAAAGAGAGCATAGATAAGCATTTGAGTCTTTTATTTATTTTTAATAATCATTTTTCAATTACTAAATCTAGTACCCATCTGACACCACACATAGTTATTACAATATTATTGACTATATTCCTTATACTATATTTTACATCCCCATGAATATTTTATAACTGATAGTTTGTACTTCTTAATCTCTTCCCCTTTTGGCCCCCCCCACTCTGCTCGCATCTGACAAACATCAAAATATTCTCTGTATCCAAGATTGTTTCTGTTTTATTTGTTTATTTTGTTCTTTAAGTTCCACACGTAAGTGAAATTATATGGCATTTGTCTTTCTCTACTTGACTTACTCTATTCAGCGTAATACCTTCAAGATCCATCCATGTTGTTGCAGATGGCAAGATTTCATTCTCTCTCTCTCTCTTTTATGGCTGAATAATATTGCATATATGTACCATCTGTACCATTCATCCACAGATGGACATGCAGGTTACCTCCATACCTTGGCTGTTGTAAATAATGCTGCAATGAACATATGAATGCACATGTACCTTCAAAGTACTGTTTTGGTTTATTCTGATAAATACCCTGAAGTGGGATTCCTGGGTCCTTCTTTGTCTCTTGTTATAGCCTTGGTTTTAAAGTTTATTTAGTCTGGTATAAGTATTGCTACCTTAGCTTTTTTGTTTGTTTCTTTCTATTTTCATGAAATATCTTTTTCCATCCCTATACTTTCCATTTGTGTGTGTCTTTCCATCTGAAGTGAGTCTCTTGGAGGCAGCATACTGAGGATTTTGTTTTCTTGTTCATTCAGCCACCCTATTTTTAACTGAAACATTTAATCCATTTACATTTAAAGTAATTGTTGATATATAAATAGGTATTGCTGTTTTATTATTTATATTTTTGATCTTGTTTTTCTTCTTTTTCTTAAAGAAGTCTCTCTAACTTTTCTTGTAATATTGGTTTAATGGTGATAAACTCCTTCAAATTTTTCTTGTCTGAAAAGCTCTATCTGTCCTCAAATTCTAAATGATAGCTTTTCTGGACCGACTAATCTTAGTTGTACTACCTTGCTTTTCATCCCTTGAATATTTCATGCCAATCCCTTCTATTCTGTAAAGTTTCCATTGAGAAATAAACTGACAGTCTTATGAGATCTCCTTTGAATGTAATTAATTACATTTCTCTTGCTGCTTTTAAGATTCTCTCTTTGTCTTTAACCTTTGGCATTTGAATTCTTATGTTTCTTGGTGTGGGCCAATTTGGGTTCATCTTGTTTGGCAGTCTTTGCGTCTCCTGGACTTATGTCTATTTTTTTTCACCAGGTTAGGAAAGTTTTGTGTCATTATTTCTTTCAATTCCTTGCTCTCTCTTTTCCTTCTGGAACCTCTATGAGAATGATAGTACATTTGAAATTGTCTCAAAGGCCACTTAAACTATCCTCATTTTTTTTAATCTTTTTTCTTTTTACTGTTCTGATTGGATGTTTTCTGCTACTTTACCTTTGAAATTGCTGATTCAATCCTCTTCATCTTATCTACTGTAGATTACCTCTGTTGTATTCTTCATTTCAGTTATTGCATTTTTCATTTTTAACTAATTCTTTTCTTATGTTTTCTATGTCTAAGTTCTTAACTGAGTTTATCTACTCTTTCTTTAAATTCATTAGACATTCTAATAACCATTGTTTTGAACTCTGCATCTGGTGGATTGCTTGTCTCCATTTTGTTGGGCTCTTTTTCTGGAACTTTGTTCTGCTCTCTCATGAGACATCTTTCTTTGTCTTCCCATTTTAGCTGCGACCTGTGTTTGTTTCTTTGTATTACGTAGTGTTCCCATGTCTCTTGGTCTTAGTAGGGTGTCATCCATATACTCACAACTTTCCTGGTCCCATTACATGTCTTTGGACCAGAAGAATCTAAGGAACAAACTGCCTCAATAATATATCCATCACTCATAAATTATTTGTGCAATCTTATACCACCATTCCTAGGGCAAAATTCCTTGCTTCTGGCTTCTGCTATGAAGGGAAATCATCAGGTTAAATACTCTAGGATCGCTAACCTTCCAGTCTACATTTCTTTAGTTTGACAATCTAGTATTCCAAGTGATGCTTAAAATGGTCTATTTTTAAAAGTAACAACCTCTACTCAGTGTTTGGTGACTCTATATTAATGGTTCTAATCTCATGGAAGTACCTGGGGGATCTTTGAAAATATGTAATGTCATCATTCTCCTGCTTTTGGACTCTAACTGTTTCTAATTATTTGCTTTTAGAAACAATATTTAGTACTTCAATAAAGTTCTTAAACACTAAATAGTGTTGTGATATATAATTGTATGTATGTATATATGTATATATGTGTATATGTGTATATGTTTGTATGTATGTACACATATTCCAAATATCTGTTTCTATCTGTTTATATGTTTGTATGTATGTACACATATTCCAAATATCTGTTTCTTCGGAATATATTCCTAAAAGTTATTTCACTTAAAAGTAAATTATTTGAAAATTCTAAATACATTATGCAGAAACATTTTCTAGAAAGGCATATAAATTAATAACTAGCAGTATGTGAAGTGACTTCAATTATATTTATACCCTCATTGAACAGTATTACTTTTTATTTTTGTTAATTGATAAAGTAGTATCTTAAAATCATAGTTTTCATACTCCTTTAAATATTTTATGAATTTTTAGATAAACAATATGTTATGTCCTTTGTTTTTTCTTGGTATTTTCATCTAATAATCTCAACAAAAACAGTTTACATTTTTATGGTATACTTACAATATGCCAGGCACCATTTAAAAGTTTCACATGAATTACCTAGTATATTCCTCACAAGATGCCTATAAATAAACACTCTTGATAGATCTATTATATGTTGAGGAGACTGAAATCCAGAGAGGTGAGGAAAAATGAGGTGAGGAGATTTACCCAAGGTTACACAACTCTCACGTTCTTTTTTTTATATAATAGTGATCAATAATTTTCCTATAATAGTTTTTTTTTGGTATATAATTTACTTTTTGTTATTTACCTTTTCATTTTATTTATAATGTTTTTATTGTGCAAATTTGATATTAGTATGTGATTAAATAACCAATATATCTAATGATTTCTTTCTTTGCTTTCACGATTATAAAGTAATTCCTCTATTTCAAAAATAATTGTTCTCCCCTAATTCTAGTTCTTAATACTTTCTTTATTTCTTTAACATACTTGAAAAACATCATGCAAATGATATGAGATGTGAATCCAAACACAAATTAATTTTACCACAAGTAACTCATACATTAAAATTAATTTATTGAACAATTCTTTATTTACCTATTGGTTTGTGATAGCTCTTTTATTATACTTTAAATTCATATATATGTATTCTATTAACTTATTTAATTTTCTTTTGAAAACACATTAAAGCATTTTAATTATTATACTTTTGTAAAACTTTCAAGTACCTTTTAGAGAAATCTCTAGGATTTTGATCAATCTAGCAGAATATTCTCTCAAAAGTGGGAAAAATAATGTTATAAAAAACAGCAAACGAGAGATAAAATAAATAAAATCTATGAAATTGAGATTAACATTGTTTAAAATCTATGCTCTATCAGTTTGAACACACATGTGCATATGCACTACAAAAAGACACAGAACATATATAAAATATTTCATAACTATTACAGGGAATAAACTTGTAATGACACACAAAATTGGTATTTCTTTGCTCAGGAGCTATAATGTGAAAGCTGTTTTGAGAAGAATGTTAAATGGAAGGCATTCCAAATGTTTATTGTGCATAAATCACAATATATTTGAATATGCTCTTCTTATTAATCTGAAGCACAATATTGTGTGCATTTACTTACAACACAATAATTCATATTTTTAAATCATCAAAATTTTTGCTTCTACTAAGGGATGAAACCACTTTATCTTTACAAATATTGTATTATTTTACAAATGTATTGAGAACATGTTATGGTAATTATTAAAAATAAAAAGATAAATTAAGTTCATAATTTTAACGGGCCAAAAAGCCTACTAAAATTAAATATAACACACTATAATGACTGATAATAATGAATTAAAAAACTGGTACAAAGAAAGAACTGGTCAGTTAAGGAAAAGGTGAGATCTTCTCAAACATAGTGATAGTGGAGTTAAGCAGTAAAAATCTACAAATAATATTATTGTGTATTATGCACACGAAACCAGGTTTCAGTGCTACAATATCTTTTTCTATCTGAATTCCTTAATTTAAAAGTTTAATTGGAAGATAAACAATGCTATTGGACAAGATAAATATCAGAAGCCATTACAATTGTTTTTCCTGACTGTGTCACTAGAAGCTTACTTACCCAGATTTTTCTAGCATTTGTTGTTTTAGTCATTTTGCAATATTTTAATATTGAATGTTGACATGGTCCCACTACAAAATGATAACACTACCTTTCATCACTCTATTTGTTATAGAGGCCTTTCAGTCACACACCAGAAACTTTTTCAAATATTAAAATATTATTATTGCCAGTCAATTCTTTTTTTCTTTATATGGAGGAATAAAGAGACCTAAAGGTTGCATAGGTTACCTGTGTTTTGTAACTAAACAATTCATCTAAAAGGCACAAGAATTTGTTGAGGTTTTTTTGTTTGTTTGTTTGTTTGTTTGTTTGTTTTACTGTATGTCTGATTCTATGACCCAAGCTAAGTATTAAAAAAAAATCCATAATGCATAAACTTGAATAAGAATTTCTTTCTCAGCCAGGGCTTAAATAGACCACATGATATTGGTTAAGAAGTAAACACAAACAGTCCCCTACGCTGCTACTGGAAAGGCAGAATTTCAGTAAATGCCTCTGGTTGAAGGGGAAATACATATGTATTTGAGACCCTAATCTGGAAATGACTGCCTCGGCTTGTTGAAAAGGTTTTAACCTCAGCATTGCTCTCCCTTCATTATCACAATATACATAACCCAGACAAATAACAGAGCATCTAGAAGTAGGCAAATAAAGGTCATCTAAAGTTTTTAAACAATAATTCCCAGTTTACAGTTTTATTGCAGTAAACAATCTTTGTATAAATCAATTAATAAAGTTAGTACCAAAAGTGAACTTATGAAATGGTAGAAAAATTGAACAAGAGTTTGAAACAAATAATAGCTCATCTCTAAGGCAGAGAGCCTGAGATAAGAATGTGTGAGGCATGGATATGAGATGATAAAAAATAGAAACAAGGCAGATCTTTAATGAGGAAGAACTAGAAATTCATATCCAAATTACTCCACAATAGAGACTTTAGTGTTTTCTGCATATTTTCAGTAGAAATAAACAAATTTTGAGTCATCATAAAGGCAAGAAAATGGTCTTTTCAAAAGCTCTAAAGCCGAAGAATTGCAAGTGAACTGGATAAAATTGATATACAGTTTAAAGTCATTTTTTTTTTTTTTGATATTTTACCCTAGGTAAATAAGGTAAGCATCTCATCTAACCTCAGGCAGGCCAACCTAATAATCCTTTGCTTTAGTGGGCTACACTTTATACTCTCATGTAAGAGGATCACTATTTGTTTTGAGACCTTACTAAAATTATCTTGATCTGATATATTGATAGTGTCAAGCCAAGACATCTACAGTATCATTAAATAAGGCACATTTCATCCTATTTAATATATCTATGCTATATTTCATGTGACATTGTGGAAAAACTGCTCCTGGAAAATGCTAGTGTTGCACAACAGTAGGTTTCAGCTTCCAGAGGAACCATAATGTTGAGATCCTCTATCAGTCATCTCTGTGCTTACTTTAGGTCAGAGTGGGTCAGGGAAAGAGGGTTCTGATGAACCACAAAGTAGCTTACCCAGCTCACCTCAAGCCTCACATTATTTTTAATCTATTTCAATATCTACAAAAGTCCTCTGAGGCTATAGCTCAGAACCTGGAGCAAGAAATGCACAAGAGCCTCATAAGAACTAGAATCAGGAACCAAAGAGGCAAGAATCAACCCAGTTTACTTTTATTCTCTCTCCTGGCTTCTTGCTATTTCTCTTTCCCCCCACCCCTCCTCCTCTGCTTTCCCTCCACCTTCTTCTCTCATTTTCCAGATTAGCTTTCCTATGTGTACACCAGCTCACACTCAGCTCTACAAGGATTTCTGAGGTAAAGTAATCAACTGAGGCTTGTCCAGTAACTCCAAGTCACACATATTCCAAATATTACTAGAGAGAAACTATAATTGGCCATCTTTGGTAAAGAGTCCCTTTCTGATTCAATCAGTTGCACCTAAGATGGTACCAGAGGTAGATGAAATAATCAGCCTGTTTACGTACTGCTGATATTGATAGTGTCAAGACCTAGTAGAGCCTCATTGGTAGTTATGCTATAAAACCAAGAAGTGGGACTGAAGACCTCTAAAGATTTTTCCAAGTACAACCAAGAATTTTTAAGAATTTCACAGTAAAGCCGCCAAACCCAAAGTGATAAATATTAATAATAATAATGATTTAAAATTAAAAAATTATTTATTAATAAAATGGCTAATTGCACAGTAAATCATTGAGTGTTTCTATGTAAAAGGCATTTTATTATATATCATATATTACATGTGTTATGTCACATATAAGCTATTATACATTATGTACTTTATATTATATATTGCATCATCTGTAACACAAGCCATAGCATTATATAATGTTGTTTTAAATATATTTTATAATATTTAAAGCTATCATATGAGGCATGTGCAAAGTCATTACTAATAAAAAATAAAATATTTAGAAAGTTAAACTTTCTTAACACTACTGATATAGATTGAATGTGTGTGTCCCTTGAAAATTTATATGTTGAAGATTAATCCTCAGTGTGATAGTATTTGAAAGTAAGGTCTTTGGGAAGTGATTAGTTAGTTCATGAAGGTAGAACCCTCATAAATTAGATCAGTGCCCTTATAGAAGAGACCCCAGAGAGCTCTCTTACCCTTTCCACCACATGAGGTTACAGTGGGAAAATGACTGTCTGGGAACCAAGAAAGGATTTCTCATAAAACACTGAATCTTCTCTGATCTTGGACTTCTATCCTCCAGAACTGTGAGAAATAATCAACTGTTGTTTAAGCCACTCTAGTATTTTTTTAAAACACCTAGAATGAACAGAAACTAATACCAAAAAGTGGAGAGGTTACTGTAGTAAATACTCTGGAAGAGACTTTAAAACTGGATAATGGGAAGAGGCTGGAAGAGTTTTGAAGTGCATTCTAGAAAGAGCTTATGTTGCCATGAACCAACCATCAAGGAATATTCTGGTGGGAACTCAGAAAAAAAAGAGACCCGTAAAGAAAGCCTCAGTCTTCTTGGAGAATATCTAAGTAATCTGAATATGATGTCAGTAGAAATATGAAAGGTAAATGTCAATCTGATGAGATTTCAGATGAACATGAGAGATGTTATTGGAAACCTGAGGACAGGCCATTCTTGTTACAAAGTGACAAGGAATTCAGCTGAATTGTATTCCTATTCTAGTGTTTTTTGGAAGGTAGAAATTGAAAGTGATGAAATTGGATATTTAGCTGAAGCTATTTTAAGCTCCTTCTGCTTGCATATTTTAAAATATGAGAAAAGATAAATCACTTAAAGACAATTGTTAAGCAAAAAAGGGAGCAGAACTCACAAGATTTGGAAAATTTTTAGTCTATCTATATTGTAAAATATTAGAAAACTAAATGTGTGGCCAGGTGATCATTTGATAAGATTAGTATAAATCAGCCATCTCAACGGAAGCCAGGAGCTAATCTCCAAGACAATAGAAGGATGACCCCAAAGGTGATTATCACTAAAGTCACCGCTCCCAGCACAGGCCCAGGTGCCAGGACCCAGGAGACAGAGCAGGTATAAAGGAGGGGCTTCTGGCACCAGTAGTACTTTGGTTTCTGTTGCCCAGTGCCTTCTTTTGTTAAAAGTTCCTCTCCTTCCACTCCAATGCTGAGCTCCTCGTTTGCCCCAGGTGAAGGTCTGGTGGGCCCCAGTTCAGCACCATGCGTACCATGACTGCTCCTCTGGAGGCTGGAGGCTGGAGGCAACTGATTAGAGTGCACAGGCCTAGAAGGCATGGCCTCCTTTACCTAGCTTTCAAAGGATAGAGCCACATGGAGCCATTGCAGGCACAGAACCCCAACCCTAGAGAGCTGAAGGCAGGGCCCCTGCAGACAGATACTGCCCAGGGCAGTATCCAGGCAGAGCAACTCTGTGGGGCTATCCTGCTGAGCTGTGAAAATGCAGGCAAAAAGTGTTATTCTCAAGCCTTAAATTCTTGTAGGATTTGCCTTGTTAGATTTTAAATTTACATGGAGCTGTTCCTTCTTTCTTCTTTCCTATATCTCCCATTTGGAATGAAAATTCCTGTCCTGTACATTTCTCACCATTGTGTTTTGTAAGCACTTTTTTTGGGGGTTTTTTTTTTTTTTTTGGTTTCACAGGTTCACAGTTTGTGGGGAATTTGTCTCGGATGAATCATACCTTGAGTTTCACCCATAGCTGAAGTAGATGACATTTAGGTGAGACTTTGGATTTAGGCTTTAAAATTGATGCTGAAATAACTTAAGACCTTCAGGTCTATTGGGATGAAATAAATGTATTTTTCATGTGAGAAGGACTTCAGCATGATAGCCAGTTATGAACCAGCAGCTTCCTGAGTGACAATTGTCTTTTACAGTTCTTTTGGTACTCATTGAAGTAATACGGTGTATTGTTAATATGAGATTTCACAGAATGTACAGCCAGACCTCAAAAGAAAAGTTTCTTAAATGGCAGAGTTGGTATAAATGATGTTGAATGAGACTTCTGATAGTCTAGAATTGAAATTAAGGCTTATTATAAATTAAGCTCACAACAGACTCTAAGTGCTTTATATTCTGAAGATAATTCCAGTGAGCACCCCATAATGGTGGCCAGATTTTCCTCCATACAGCTTTCTGGTGATCACTCCATTACTCCCTCCCTGGTGAATAAAAAGAGAAATTTGAGGGTAAATGGAATACTCAGAGGGGCTTGACTATACACTTGGATAGAGTATGCTAAAAATGATAATAGGCTACTCAGTCTTCCTGTCTCTCAACACCTCTCCTCACTTCTCAACCATGGAAGAAAAAAAGTAAGGGATCCTTACCACTACCAAAACCAACTTTGAGGAGAGTTAGAGAATTGCTAGGAGATGGGAATAACTCTAAAAAATAGAATTGGACATCTCATTCCCTGAGTAGATACTGGCCAAATTTCAGAACTTGAAAGCCTATTGTTGTGTGATTCTGAGTGAAAGGAAAAACAAGGAAACTCTGGACAGACCTTGACTTGTATCCTTTAATTTTAGGGTGCTGTCTATTTGTTGTCCAGAGGTTTTGGCAAGATCAGGATTATCCGGAGTATCTCATACTATTAGAGCTTAGAGGAAGCACAATAAAGCATATTTGGAAAAACATGGAGGCAATATCTATTACATTCTTGTTCTCTTTGACTCTCAGTTGATGAGAGAGAGGATCTCAGCAGTTACTAGATATTTTATTGAGGGAGAAAGGAAATTAAGGAAGTGGCAGAAGACATAGAATTGCTCATGCAGCTGCCAGACAAACAATGGTATTACCAATATTAAAAAAAGGATTGAAACCAGAGGGCAACTGAGTCCAAAGCTTGTGCTGCCTGTGCCACTCAGCCAATAGACTTGACACAGAAATTGAAATATTTAGAATGTGTTTATTGTCAGAGCACCAGTAATCTGAGAAGCAGCAGGTTAACACCTTCAAAACTGCCTTATTTTCTCAGTTTGGCTTAGGATATTTAAGGAAAAACCTAGGCATTATATTTCCCAAAGGCTGCTGATATTTCCATAGGGTCTTTTGTGCTTCAGGGAGCCATATCTCTTGTATCGTGGTCCTCTGGTGGTGTTAGCAACTCAGGAACAAAGATGGGAGTAGTCTGGAAGGAATGCTAGACCAGAAAGATTGTGATCAGTAAGCATAAGAACATTAATCATACATTTCAGGGCAGCTTTCTATGTTAGGGGACTTTCAAAGCTCTGGGTCAAGCTGTTGGGGACAATCTGTTCTTAAGCTTTAGGGTAAAGAAAGGTAAGGTTGAGGAGTGCTGTGAGACCTCTACTGCAGGGGTCCCAACCAGGCCCTTATTCAGGACCAGATGGAGTAGGTGATGCTTTGCTCACTTCTTCTCATGACCACATCAAAATTACAACTAAACTACAGAACAACCATCACTGAGAATTACCTGAAGGCAATATGAGCAGATGTCCTATAACTAAGGATATATAGAAGAAGCCATGTTGAGACTGGTAGGGGTGGCAGAGATGTGGAATGGTCTAGTGGTTAAAAATTTGGAAGGATATCTCAGCTGTGGAGGTCCTCATGAGGATTAAGAGGTCCCAGCCCCACACCAAGCTCCCCAGCGCAGGTTCCAGTGCTGAAAAGAGAAGTCCCATAACTTCTGGCTGTGAAAACCAGTGGAGGTTGTAGCTGAGTGAGACAGTGAGCAGGATGTTAGAGTTCAGGGTGTTCCACTTAAAGGGCATGTGCTTGGACTTACTGATGAACTCACTCACTCTGATCTTCAGCACTGGGTCATCAGCTCTAAAGTTGCCAGGGACATTTGAGGAGGAACTAAATTGCCTGGCCTTAGGGCAAGGGTTGGAGGAGCAGCTTTTTCCCAGACAGAAGTACTAGCAGAGCCATTGTTCTGTTGTTTAGCCCTCTCCACAGAGAAGGTTGGTTCATGCAGACACAGGTACCATATATGAATCTCCATCAACCTAGCTAACACTGTTTGTTCTGCCCCATTTTCAGGCCCATTCAAACCATTTTCAGTGGCTTTTCCATACAAACAGCCTTTTTGGCTCATGCTGTGGACTTTCCTAAAATCTCTCAAAGATTCACAAACCCCAAACAAGCAGCATCTGACCTCATTGTGCCCTCTACCTCTTGCTAAGTAGCCCCAAGCTTGGCACTAGCAATAGCTAGTCTCAATTTGTAGCCTAGCTTCACCCAGGTACCTCTGACCCTAGCACAGGTGACAACCATCTATATATCACTTGGTAGCTCATACCATGTGTCCATGGAAAAGGCACAGGCAGAGGCTGACTTTGGCCTGCACCAGATCTTCTCCTAAGAGGCCTTGTAACTACACACATACTTCATTTCTTTAAGATAACTCTTTCTCTGATGCAAACAGGCTTTACTTAGTATAATGGCATTGTGACTCACTTGCTTTTTCCTCCCTTATCCTTCCACATTTGTATGCCTACTCCCTTATCCTAATCATTAAGTCTTTGGACATAAAGTTCTGGCCAGTGTTAGACCTTTTAAGAATGAAGCCTCAGGTTTATGATATATAACAGGAGGGCACACACAAACCACAAAGGGACACACCTGGAGCACCCGTCTCAGTTGACCAGGGAGACTGCACCACTGGTCCCCACTGGACACGTACTACCTATGACCACTCTAAGATGGGAGACATTGCAGCTCTACATAATGCATAGAAATAAACACAGGGGGGCAGCAAAAATAATGAGACAAAGAAACATGCCCCTAATGAAAGTACAGAACAGAGCTTCAGAAAAAGAACTAAACAAAATGGAGACAAGCAATCTACCAGATATAGAGCTCAAAACACTAGTTATAAGATTGCTCAACAAACTGAGTAAGAACTTAAACAAAAACATAGGAAACATAAAAATGGAGATAGAAAACAAAAAAGAACCAGTCAGAAATGAAGAATACAATAACTGAAATAAAGAACACATTAGATGGAATCAATAGTAGATTATATAAATCAGAGGACTGAGTCAGCAATTTGGAAGAGAAGGTAGCAGAAAACACCCAATTAGAACAGCAAAAAAAGAAAAAAGAATTTAAAAAAATGAAGATAATTTAAGGAGCCTCTGGGACATCAAGTGTACCAACATTTATATTATAAGGATACCAGAAAAAGAAGGGAGAGAGCAAGAAATTGAAAATCTATTGGATAAAATAATGACAGAAAACTTTTCTAACCTGGTGGAAGAAATAGACATCCAAGTCCAGGAAGCACAGTCCCAAACAGGATGAACCCAAAGAAGCCCACACCAAATAACATCATAATTAAAATGCCAAAGATTAAACACAAAGAGAGACTCTTAAAAGTAACAAGAGAAAGTCTAGAAGGGAGCTCCCATAGACTGTCAGCTGATTTCTCAATAGAAACTTTGCAGACCAGAAGGGATTGGCATTAAAGACTCAAAGTGATAAAAAGCAAGGATCGACAACCAAGACTACCCAGAAAAGCTATCATATAAAATCGAAGGAGAGGTAAAGAGTTTCCCAGTTAAGAAAAAGCTAAAAAAGTTCATCACCACCAAACCAGTATTATAAGAAATGTTAAAAAGATTTCATTAAGAAGAACTCAATTTTAAAAAAAGAGAAATCAGAGTGGTGGAAGGAAATTTAACTCTGGGTGTTGAACACACAAGAAAATATACATATGATGTATTATCAAATTGTACACTTGAAACCTGTATGATTTTCTTAGCCAATGCCATACCAATAAATTTAATAAAATTTTCTGAAATATCAAAAATATGAATAATAAAGTGGCAATAGCTACATATCTATAAACAGTTACTTAAATGTAAATGGATTAAATACTTTAATCAAAAGACATGGGGTAGCTGAATGGATAAGAAAACAAGACCCTTATATATGCTGCCTATAAGATACTCACTTTAGATAAAAAGAAACACACAGACTGAAAGTAATAGGATGGAAAAAGACACTTCATGAAATTGAAACAAAACAAAATAGGTGGGGCAGCAATACTTATACCAGACAAAATAGATTTTAAAACTAAGGTTATCACAAGAGACAAGACCCAGTAATTCAACTTTTGGTTATTTATGCAAAGAAACTGAAAACATTAATTTGAAAAGACATTTGCATCATATTTTTATTGCAGCATTATTTGCAATATCCAAGATATAGAAGCAACGTAAGTGTCCATTAATAGATAAATGGATAAAAAAAGAAGTGGTAAATATGTACAATGGAATATTGCTCAGCCATTATAAAAAAGAAAGAATTCTTATCATCTACAACTACTTGGATGGGCTGAGAGTACATTATGCTAAATGAAGTAAGTCAGAGAAAGACAAATACCATATGATTTCACTTATATGTGGAATCTAAAAACCAAAATAAACAAACAAAAAACAAATTCATAGATATAGGGAACATTTTGATGGTTGTCGAATGGGAGGAACTGTGGGCTCTTTGAAAAATGTGAAAGGATTAAGAAGTACCAATAGGTAGTTACAAAATAGTTACAGACATATAAAGTATAGCAGAGGGGATATAGTCAATAATATTGTAATGAATATGTATGAATACTAGATTTATTGGGGTGATCACTTTGTAAATTATGCTAATGTATAATCACTATGTTGTTCTCTTGAAACTGATTGTTTGCCAACTCTAATTGGAAAATAAAAAATTATTTTAAAAATAAAATGATCAGAAGGTGGATTTCAAACAGGATCACATAGGGACAACGTTGCCTCTGTCTGGGGAGAATGATCAACAGTGGAGGGGTTAGGATCAAGGTAGCCTGCAAGTCACACTTACCATACCCTTGGGGACATCTAACCCCTGAGAGAATTGTACTGAACTAAAATGTCCCGGGGTGTTTATCACCAGAGATTACTTTACCAAGTTAAGTATGGACAAAGTACATTATTTTCATGTCTTTCTTCTCTACCTTCATTCCATTAAAAAAGCAAGTGACTAGAAGGGGTGGATGGGATTGGGGCAGGATGGGGAGAAAATGTTTTACATCAAATATGAGACTGGAATAAAATAGACTGAACTAAATTTTAATAGCTGACAGTGACCAAGAAGTTACAGAATTTTTCTAAGGCAAAGGAAAGGGATTTAAAAGGGCATATTTGAAAGGAATAATTGAAAAAAAAAAACCTAATGTTAATAAAATCTATTCTTATACAAATAAAATTGACTTTTATCCCAAGATGTTTATTTGTCTCTCTTTTGACTTCAGATATGGTACAGTCTATCTTATTCTTTTATTTTCTTTACTTTGTCTCTTCTTTATCCACATGAGTTTGCCCAGCCTGAATATAACTTCACATGGCCCCAAGATTATATAACCCCAGTGCAAACCATTATCTGACTGTGCATCTCCTAATAGACATTTTCAAGAGAAGATATTAGCTTCTTAACTCATCTAGCAAATTGATTCTTCTTAGGTGTATCATTTGTCCCATCAGCTTTGGTCAGGATGGGACACATGACACAGATGGCAGCAAAAGTGGATGATTGTTGTAAATTTTCTTAGAATGGGACATGGCAAGTAGTTATCACTGGCTCCTCAGAGTGAGTGTTCATTTAATGTTTTGTGGATCATGGTGCTTTTTGAATGACTCAGTGTTTTGAATATCTACTGTAACTTTCTCAATTCATAAAGTGGCTCTCTGGTATGACGTTAAGGTGAATCATTAATAGATCTATTTACCTGCCTATTGCTTGTGAACAAAGCGGAAATCTTGTTAAACAGGTCAGATATGACATCTGTTCTTGGTCAGGAAGAAGAAATGAAAAAAGTACAATAATCTTTCAAATTACTTGCTTACGATTAAGCAGAAAGCTTCAGGTAAATGAAAAGTGCAATTGCATTAGTAATGTACTTGTTCCTCAAAGTGTGATAGAAAAAGATTGTATATATAGCTGAATGTCCCCATGAGAGAAGCACTAAACTTCATGTGTCTGACAGGCCTGTATTCATGGGTCTGTGTTCTGAATGATATCTCATTCAGCCATATCCTTGAGAGCAGCTGAGGGTTTTACATTTGATATGCAACTGAGGAGACTCCCATATGTACTGGACACTGTATTTTCTTGTTACCTGGCAACAGTTTTATTTTCTTCTTAGCAGCAATCAAAAGAAGAGCTTTTTGAAAACTGAAAAAAACTAGGGAACAGAAAAAGTCAAAGCCTTTTATTTTCACTTTGACTGGAGAGTATATTAGAAAGAACTGGATTCAGCTATGGATAAAATGAAGTGTATTTGTTATCTAGTTATGATTATTTTCCTATTGAAATGTAACCTAGAGTTTTAATATCTTAATCATTTAACTAATTCACTTCTATCCCACTTTTAGTTATTATAAAACACGGCCTTCTTGATCAATTTATATTCTTGCTGGTGTTTTCAGT